>JABUQX010023513.1:0-37321 GCA_015478945.1 Trachelipus rathkii
CGTGTACTTCGTTCAATCAGTTTGGGCGTTTTTATCATTTTCGCATTTCTCGCGAAACGATTTCGCGTTTTCGTGCGCCGCTTCAATCTGGCAACAATGACAGATTTGGTGAATTATTCAGTGTTTATTATATTTTAACGTTCAGTTGCTGTCACTGCTTTCACAGGAGTTGTGTGTGTGTGATTTTTACTGCTATTGTTATTGGCATATAAATGTTTATTGTATTATTACTAATATTCTGAAAATATTTTCAAATATTTTGGTAGTTTATAAAAGTGATCAAATATGGGTAAAGTTTAGTGATTTGAGTCCACGGAAAGTCGGACATATTAATGTGTTATTGCAAGTGAGCAACTTTGAACAGAAAAAATAACAATAAAAACTTGGGGTTTTCAACAAACAGTTGGTGTATTAAGAAAGAAATTGAAATACGGTCACAGGCCGTGCTCAAACACGCTGGAAAGAAAGAAAAAGCTCTCGATCCTACCAGCGTGACATGTCCGCATGATGCCATCATAGAAGACTATCATGTAAGAAGCTTTCCAATGTACTATTAAGATAAATTTTTATTATTTCTGAAAAAGAACGTCCAATAGGAGGTTATTAGATGCTGGATTAAAAGTATCGTCAAGAAAGAAGCCTAGACTAGCTTTAGAAATGAAACGGGCACATAATGCCTGGGCTCAGACTCATATTCATTGGACTTCTGAGCAATGGGAGCAGGTAAGAGTTGATCAGATAGGTATTTTTTCTTTTATCACTCATAAAAGAGCATTTGCTATTAGTAAAATCGCAATGACACTTGAAAATATCATTATTACTGAATTATCAACCATCTATGGTTTTAAAGTCATGAATTTCTGTACTTGTTTGACTACTTGCATCATCTTCTATGCTTTTCCTACTTTTCCTATTGTGTTTTATATTGCTCCAGATTGTATTCTTTGATGAATCCAACATTTCTGGGCTTGATGATCGTGTGCAGAGCGTGAGAAGGCGATCAGGTGAGGAATTTAAACCCAAATGCCTGAAAAAACGATAAGATTTCCACAGAAAATCATGGTGTGGGGTGCCATTTCTGTTCATGGCCCAAGTCGATTGATGATTGTTGAAGGCACCATGGACCAGCATAAGTATATAAATGTACTACAAACTCGTTTACTACCTCAAACAAGGGATTGGTTTGGAAATAGACCTTGGATTTTTCAACAGGACTCCGCCCTGTGTCATTCTGCGAAGTCAGTAAAAGATGGTTCGCACAGAATGGCGTAGAGGTACTTCCATGGCCTGAAATTTACTGGTATAGACATATTGAGGTTTGTGGTCCATTGAAATGAAATACGATGTTCAATTCTGACCAAGTAAACTCATAAACGTGTTATTCAGGTTTGTTTCATTCTAGAAAAAAAAATCCGAGAATTGGCCAGAACCTCAATTGCTGGCATACCAATTGTTCAACACTGGGTGCCAAAGGTATGACAGAATGCTAAAATATTTTATTGTCCTGATGTATTAAAATAAATTCAAAAAATTGAAATAATTAAATTTCATAACCTTTTATTAAAAAAGAATTTTAAAAAATCCATAATAAATATGCCAGTATATATATATATATATGCTATATATATATATATTATTATATATATATATATATATATATATATATATATATATATATATGCTATATATATATATAACTCTATATATATATATATGCTATATATGTGGCTAAACTGAGAAGATTAGATCTGACCAAAAAATATTTTTTATCTTTTAAAACGATATTAGATATTTCTGTATCGATTGTACCTATTTGAAATACCCAAACACCTACACAGATAAATGGCAGACATCTTGGTTTAAGTAATGTTTTGAAAGGGATAGAGGTAGGAAGTGCTACTGGAATGATTTTAAATATGAATATTTATATATTATTTGAAATTTAAAATAACTACAACGTATAATTTATACTTTATACTAACATTATAAATTACTTCAGAACAAATTAAAGTTAAATTGTTCATTTATCAAATTCAAATTTTATATTTAACAGGAAAAACCTCTATTAGTTTCGATTTTTTTTTTTTTTTTTAATATATGTATATTGCTACTATATGATACTAACTGAATTTCAGTGGTAACAGGCATGATTCAAAGAAGTTCGAAATATTTAAATAATTTTTAAATCACATTTATTAAATATTTTTTAAAGTGAAATATCTCGAAAAGTACGACACCTACAGAAAAACCAATTACATATTTAGAATCAGCATAAAAAGCTGTAAAAAAATGTAAAAAAAACTATATATATTAGGGGGCTCGAGCTGATGGGGGACAGAGGGACTTTTCCATGCCGTAAGGAGGGTGGGGGAGAGGAACCCCTGTGACCGCCCAAATACCAAAGAGTGGGGGGTTCCGGAGCCGGAGGAGAGGAAATAGTCCTACCCTGTGGTTCCCCGGAAGAGACCCCGACTCTTTTTATCTTTGCGGTTTAGCCAGGGGTATTCCTTTAGTTTGAAAAATATAAAAAAATAAAAACAAAATATTACTGAAAAACTTTTAAAAAATTATTTAAAATATTTTGAGCTTTTGAAACATGTCCGTTACCACTTAAATTCATTGTTAGTATCATATACTAGCAATATATTAAAAAAAAAAAAAATTTTTTTAAAACTGACGGACCGTAAAACGGAAAAGATCCTATATATTTTTAAATAGTATGTCCGTTACCACCTAAATTGATTGTTGGGAACATATAGCTACTAAAAAAAAATAAAAAAAAAAAAAAAAATTCAAAACTGACGGAGTCATAAAAGATAATGAGGTTCTATATATATATATATATATATATATATATATATATATATATATATACACATATATATATATATATATATATATATATATATATCTTTATACATATATATATATATATATATATGGAATATCAAAGGAATTAGAGTTAGTTTACATATATATATATATATATATATATATATATATATATATATATCCTATATATATATATATATATATATATATATATATATATATATATATATATATATAGCATTAGGGAGGGGTGACTTGGACCACTTTGGGTATAACTTCGTCTCCCCCGACTCTACCTAATGCTTACAGATTTTTTTTTTTTTTAAATTAAGGCTATAGTAGGTCATAAGCACACAAAAATAATAAATGTAATTCCTAATAAGTTTTATTAAAGTTTAAATAAAGCTCAGTCACCCCCACCTTGGAGGATGAATCGGACCTTCTGTTAATTCCTCTTACATACAAGTATAAGACCTATGTTAGTTTTTATAGACCACTAAATATTTTCTATATCACTTTAAAATTAGTAATAAGTAATAAAAATATCAATAGTTTTATAATAAGAATAAAAATAAGGTGATCCGATTCACCCCTCTCCATCTAAGTGACACTTTTTGGAATTGGTATTTTTATATAAATTTTATTTTTACTTAATATAAGTAACTGGCTATTATATTTAAATTAATTAGCTATAAATAAAAAATGTCAATAATAATACGTAAATAGAAAAACAATGGTGGTCCGATTCACCCCTGCATCAATTTAACAGCGGGATCAGACCAAGTTAGGCCCCGTGATTTAGCCCCTAATACTGTTTGGACCAAATTTTACTTTGCCAGTTTAAAGCTAACATACTCGAGTTTATATCTGTAAAATATAAAATCCATTCACAATTTTCATTTCTTAACAGTTAAAAAAAAAATTCTTCAAATTCAAAGTGAAATTCTATTGAAGGGCACTTTGTAACTTATTTAATATATTTTTAAAATATAAAAACTTTAGAATCAAAGATGATCTAA
Organism: Trachelipus rathkii; assembly: GCA_015478945.1. NCBI lineage: Eukaryota > Metazoa > Arthropoda > Malacostraca > Isopoda > Trachelipodidae > Trachelipus > Trachelipus rathkii. The sequence continues at coordinate 3,852 of JABUQX010023513.1, forward strand.
ATAAAAACTTGTAAAATGCTAACATCCTTGCTTGCAAAAAAAAAAAATTTTATTTTTTATTTTATTTAGAGTGGACCGAATCACCCCTCTAAAAGAGGTGGGCCCAGTCACCCCGCTCGACGCTATATAAAATTATTATATTTACATATTTTTTTAAAATTGTATATTAAACACAAATATTGTCTTGCAATTTTTTAAATTTTTTTAACAAATGTGAGTACACTTTCTCTATATCAATACGTAGAAAGTAGCGAAAAAAAATTGAATATTAAAAAAAATATTGATAATCTGAAACCATTTCAACAGTGTTTCTTCATCCCTACACGAACGAGAAGAAACCAAATTATTATTATTTTTGAAGTGTTATTTGATATATTTTTATTGAAAATACAAACTTAAAATGTACTTTAATTTGTAAAAAAATCTTCAACGAATTTTTTAATGCCATTTGTGTAAATTAAATGCTTGTAGTTTTAATACACTATTTACATGAAATCGAGTGTGAACTGCACCACAATTACCAAATCTGGGGTGAAGCCCCTCTGCGCTACTCTTACCAAGGTTAAACTGCATGTATGACTATAACTAAGTTATTAAGGTATGTGGATGGTTTTGGTATTGTATACCTAGTATATTAAGCCAAATTGGCAGGTTTTTAGTTACAGTAGTTTGACAAACCCTAGGGTGCTTTGTGGATTTGCATGAGTTCATTTGGTTAGGGGTTTAACTGGGACTGTCTGGATAGGTCCATGTGGCTTCTTACTGTCTCTATATTTCTAATTTTCAAAACTTTATGGGAGCAAGGAATAAAGCTAATAAGATGTTAGGTATAATAAATCCCTGTCATTTACAAGAGTAAGGAAGTTACAAGTAAACTGTATAATAACTATGTTAGGCCAGTATTTGAGGATTGTCCACATGTTTGGGCCCTTTATTTAAGGAAAGACATAGATTTGCTAGAGAGAGTGCAATGTAGAGCAACAATGATGATTTCTGGGTTTGAGGGTAAATGCTATAGGAGGCTAAAGGAGTTAGGAATGTTCTCTGTAGGGAGATTTCTCAGAGGGGACAATGTGACACAAGTCTGCAAAATATTACAATCTATCTAGTAGACTGACCTAGGCTATTTCACCAGACTAGTCAGGATTTGAGGAAATAGCCTACCATAGCCTACTTTTTGACAGTCTTTGTAATGATATATTATCACAGTATAAATATATATATTTTTACTATATTACTGATCATTTCTACAATTTTGAAAACTAATCAATAAACTATAAATATGAATTCAATACCTTAAAAATATATATATATATATATATACTTCGATATATATACTCTATATATATATATATATATATATATATATATATATATATATATATATATATATATATATATATATATATATATATATATATATATATATATATATATATATATACTTTTTCTCATATATATATAAAATATAACGTGAAGAGAGTACAGTCCTAGTCTTATTTTGCTAACTTAGGTCTTTCATTTTCATGACTTAGGTCTTTCACTTTCATGACTTAAAAGAAATGCAATAAATGAAAGAATCTCTCTAAAAAACAACATATTAACTGAAAACCATAAAAAAGTGGTGTGGTATAGTTGTTTAAAACATATAATTTAATTAAAAAAATAAAGCCTTAAAATCATTTTAAACACTTAATAAAAATTGTACTTCACTTAATAAAAAATTGTACTCAATTTCGTACTTATTTTACTGTTTACGTATGACGTAAACAGCGAGAAAGTCCAATTTTTGCAGAAAAAGACAACTATATTTGTCCCTGACGTCATTTCTGCCAAGATGTCCAAATTGTTCTGATATTAGTCCAAGTTGATTTTCAAAAGTCCAACATTCGAATTTATTATTATTATTATTATTATTATTATTATTATTATTATTATTTTTATTTTATTATTATTATTATTATTATTATTATTATTATTATTATTATTATTATTATTATTATTATTATTATTATTATTATTATTATTATTATTATTATTATCTCTCTACAGAAATTTGTGAACTTGAGAGATGTCTCTTCATTGTTGGAGGAAATAAATGAAAAAGGTTCAGAGGCCAATTTCGAATCGGATGAGAAGAAATATTTTGCACAGCTTGTCATGTCGAAGTTTCCTTTGGTGCTTCTCAATAAGTTGAGTGATGACGAAATAGAGGTAAATTTTGTCTAATATGAATACTTCTTGAAGAAACATTATTATTATTATAATTATTATTATTATTATTATTATTATTATTATTATTATTATTATTATTATTATTATTATTATTATTATTATTATTATCTTTCTTTCTTTATCTTCCTCTTTTCCCCCAAGACTGGGGGTAAGGTGCGTGTCATGCATCGGAAAAGAAAAGCAGTAGAAGAATATGACAAAAGTCGAAAGGAAAGCCCAGCCTTACCGCCCCCTCTGTATTATTATTATTATTATTATTATTATTATTAAGGTATTTGTGGTTGTAGCTGTTTGTGGGCTGGATATCAATTTTCAGTATTTTCAGATGTTGATGTTTATTTTTAATATCCGCAGATATGGATAGCAGATAGCTTAAGTATCAAGAACTTTAACCTCATATAATTTGAAGAGTAGAAGTTCATTTCGGCAAAAAAAAAAAAAAAAATTCATTAAGAAATAGAGGTACAAAGAACATATGTAAATTACCTTTAATTTCCAGTATCTTTGGATCCAATTCTTATGCACCACACCATACATACAGAAAAGGTTATAAATTAATAATCTGTATTTCGGCAATTTTCTATATGAATAAGTTCAATCTTAGAATTTTTTTTTATTTATTTATTTTATATTTTATTAATAATTTATAGTTTTTTGTTTATATTTGTTACTTTTATTATTTTCTAACTGCTGAAATGGATGTGAGGAGAGTGTGGAGGGAACACTTCGAAAATTTGCATAACAGTGGCGGTAATGAAGAGGTGATAGTGAATGTGAGTTTGACGGTGATAGGAATAGGTATTTTGGGGATGAGGTCATTAGTAAGGAGGAGGTAATAAGTAGGGTGAGAAATTACGGGTAAAATGATCGAGAACGGAGGCGAGATGGTGATTGAGTGGATTTGGAAGTTGTGTAACAAAGCTTTTATGGAGGGTATAGTTCCGAGGGATTGGAGGAGAACAGTAATAGTACCCTTATACAAGGGCAAAGGGGATAAGGGTAACTGTAAACTGTAGGAATTATAGGGTAATTAGTTAGTGTTGTAGGGAAGATATATGCTGGTATTTTGGTCAAAAGAATGCGTCGAGTGACTGAAGGACTGACAGGTTAAGAACAAGGTGCGATTAGAAGTGGTAGAGGATGTGTGGATCAAATCTTTACATTGAAACAAATGATTGAGAAAATGAGAGAAGAAGAATAAATTGTATTTAGGTTTTATGGATTTGCACTAGGCGTATGATAGAATTAATAGGGGAGCTCTATGGCAGGTGTTAGTGATATATGGTGGTGGTGGTAGGCTTCTAATTGGATCAAAAGTACGTATGATGATGGTGAAGCGTGTGTAAGAATAAATGGAGTCGAAAGTGATTGGTTTAATATTAATAGCAGAGTGAGGCAGAATGTGTTATGCCTCCTTGCTAATTCAATTTGTATATGGATGGGGTTATGAAAGAATTAGAGGTGGGGTGGAAGGGATGGTGCTAGAATGATGGGGAGTGGAGGGTGCCTTACCTATTATATGAGGATGATTTGGTTTTGTGTGGCGAATCTGAAGAGAATTTGAGAGGATTGGTAGAGAGATTTGGCAGGGTGTGTAAAAGGAGTGGTTTGAAAGTAAACGAAGATAATAGTAAGGTTATGGTTATGAGTGAGGACTGCCCTCAGTGTGAAATTATGTTAGATGGTGAACAGCTGGAACAAATGTCTGAATTTAAGTATCTAGGATATATGTTGGATGAAAAGGGAACGGAAAGTTGTGAATGGCAGGAAGGTGGCTGGTGTAATTAAATCCTTGGTGGATGTAAAGGGGACTAAGTCTTGAGTGCGTTAGGGTCTTACATGAGGGTATGTTGTTATGATTTGGAATAAGTGGTACAGATCTAAAGTTTCAATTTGTTCAGATGGACAATCTTAGGGGCGTGTAAGGTGTGAGAAGAATTAACAAAATGAGGAATGAACGTATTATAGAGTTGTGTGGTGTGAAGAAATGAGAAAATGAGAGAATAAATGAAAGTATGTTGAGATGGTTTGGTCATGTTGAAAGGATGGATGATAGTCGGTTGGTTAAGCAGATGTATAGTGGTGAGTGTGCTGGAAATCGACCGGTTGGGAGACTGAAGAAATGAAGAAAAAGTGGATTGAGTCAGTAATGGAATGCCTGGATGAGAGAAATGTGAGTTTGGCAGAGGCGAGTAAAAGGTGCATAATAGGAGTGAATGGCGGGGTTTTGTGAGGGGTATGGTTGTGATCCACTTGGGCCAAGGGATAAACCCCACATTGACGAGATGCCATAGTGAGGGTCCGTCGCGGTTCCGTGAAGCTCTTGGATGGATTTTCTGACTGCGACGAGTTCTTACTAAAAGGTATAAAGGGGGCGGTAAGACTGGGCTTTCTTTTCGACTTGCGTCATATTCTACTACTTTTCTGTTTCCGGTGCATGTTACGCACCTTACCCCCACTCTTGGAGAAAAGAAGAAGGTGATGATGATAATTATTATTATTATTATTATTATTATTATTATTATTATTATTATTATTATTATTATTATTGTTATAGGGTGGATTTTCTGTCTGTGACGAGCTCTCACTAATTAATGGTACAGAGGGGTCGGTAAGGCTGGGCTTTCTTTTCGACGTTTGTCATGTTCTCCTACTGCTTTTCTTTTCCGATGCTTGTACAGCACCTTACCCCCAATCTTGGGGCAAAGAGGAAGGTGAAGAAAGAAAGAAAGAAGAATTATTATTATTATTATTATTATTATTATTATTATTATCATCATTTTTATTATTATTATCATCATTTTTATTATTTTTATTATCATTATTATTATTATTATCATTATTATTAAGAAAATCTTTTATGCAGAAATTTTTGAACCTGAGGAATGTTTCTTCATTGTTACAGAAAATAAATGAAAAGGTTTCAGATGCCAATTTCGGATCGGATGAAGAGAAATTCTTCTCCGAACTTGTCATGTCGAAATTCCCTTTGGTGCTTCTCAACAAGTTGAGTGATGAGGAAATAGAGGTAAATTTTGTAATTTATCAATGTTGGTTTTATCCATTTTCATAATAGTTTAAAACTAGTAGTTGCTCTCTTTAAATAAATAAACCTTTTTGATAGGGATCCTAGCTTTGTAAACTATATATATTCCAAAGCTACTGAGCCACGGGGTCAAAAAAGATGTTTTTTTTTAATGGAACCGGAACCGTTGTATAGGGAAGTGGGTCCAAGAAAGAAGACCCATCAGATTAATCTGCCTGCTAAGATGATACTCTAAATAAATCTATACCTTCTTCAGTAATAATTAAAAATAAATAAATAAAACACATAATATGTTCAAATAAAAGAAAAAACTAGTTTAATGTGGATGAGAGAAAGATGGTAATGCTTTTATGTTTATTTAATCCAATGTTTTAATTATGTATGATACAACTAATGAAATAATTAATTTTCATCAAGTTAAACTTATACTAATATTCAATTTATTCAATGGTTTTCATTTGAAAGTTCTTACTATTAAAAATTTTACCTAATTTTCTTAATTCTCACCAAGACAATGACGTAACAATTAAATTCAATATTTTTAAGATGGAAATCAGGAAAATTGTAATTTAGAATGTGTTTACCCTTCTTGTGTAAGCTGGGATTTAATGAATTATACTATTTATTAAATTTAAACTTTCCTTTTGTAAGTGTAGGTGTATATGTATCAAATGTTTGTTTTTTACTGTTCTAATTTCCCAACCGTCAATCTATTTTCCAGTGCGGAAGTGTTAAGTTTAAAAATATATATGTAAGGACAGCTTGGAGTTCAAAGTAAGGCGAAAATTCACATATGAGATGTATTTGTTCTTATCTAAATAACTGTAGTTCAGATAAGATATTTCTTCATGCCCAGTGGCTAATTTGAAAAAATCAGTGGATTGAGACTCATCAACTAAGATTCTAAGATTTACATTTGAAAATCGACTGAGCAATCTCCAAAATCCCCCTAGTTCTCAACTGGGAACAAAATAATGGAGGAAACAGAAATCAGATCCAAAATAACAAGACTCCAAATTTAGGCAAACTTCCAAGAACAGTACAGAAAAGATCTTTAAACTTCAACAAAATGAAAAAATAAATTTTGAAGTCCCAAGTTTTTTAAAAAAAATTCTTTGACCACGAATCCTTAAAACCCCAAAATCAGAATTAGGAAAACTGTGAATATACATTTGTACAAGTGTATTTCTTGCATTTCCAGGATCTGAATGAGTTTTTCTTAACTCATGATGAGCACCACATTATTTTCTTATATTTTCCTTTGTTGGAAGTTTCGCCAAATCTACAAATAATATATTTCTACTACCAAGAAAACTAAACAACGTAGCTTTCTATCTAGATAATTAATCAGATATGCTGTTACTGAAAATTAGGAACACCATTTTAATGAAATACAACAAAAATTTTATCCAATATAAAAAATAAATTTTATCAACCAGCGAACCAATAATAATGGTTTCAATTCTGATAACCCTACAACCTCAGGGATGGAAAAACTTTGTAATTTACTCTATAGTAGCAACTTATTCTAGTCTGGTGACCTAATGTCCTATGGTTAGGAAAGCCCCCTAAAAGTTTTACAGTAAAACAAAAGGGTTCCGAGTCAGAGCTACATTTTTAAAGTGTAACTGGAAAATTGTGGAGACTTGAGTCGGAGCCGGCAAAGGTAAAAAAATTTGCTGGTTCTTCAACGTAACCTTGTTATATTCTTTATATTACCCAGGAGGAGTCCAGAATCTCTATTAGATTTCCTTTCTAATCAAGAGATTCAGGAGTCCAGAATCTCTTTATTAGATTCCTTTCTAATCATGAGATTTAAGAAAACAGAATCTTTTTATTAGATTCCTTTCTAATCATGAGATTGTGGATGTTTCACTTTTCCAAAAAAAAGAAAATTATAGAAAACTTTAAAAATCCTTAAGCATCATTTTCAAATATAAACGACAAGTAAATCATTGAACTACAAAATTTTACTATTTTTTTGTTTTATTGATCTTATAGAATTTTTCTTATAGTATTATTAGCATAGATTTCAAATGTGTTTTTCAAATTTAGGAGAACGTATTTTTTAGTAAAATGCAGTTAAAAATTTTGAAAATTGTTACTATCCAATACTATACAAAATAAATTCCATGCACAGTGAACTCTCCTAAAATGCACTTTTTTTAACTGATGTTCTTCTGTATCCAACTCAGAAAACGTCCCATTTTAGTACCCAGGAGTAATCAGCAAATATGTTTGGATTCTCTCTCTCTCTCTCTCTCTCTCTCTCTCTCTCTCTCTCTCTCTCTCTCTCTCTCTCTCTCTCTCTCTCTCTCTCTCTCTCTCTCTCTCTCTCTCTCTCTCTCTCTCTCTCTCTCTCTCTCTCTCTCTCTCTCTCTCTCTCTCTCTCTCTCTCTCTCTCTCTCTTATATATATATATATATATATATATATATATATATATATATATATATATATATATATATATATATATATATATATATATATATATATATATATATATATATATATATATATATTATATATATATATATATATATATATATATATATATATATATATATATATATATATATATATATATATATATATAATAATAATAATAATATATATATATATATATATATATATATATATATATATATATATATATATATATATATATATATGTATATATATATATATATATATATATATATATATATATATATCCGTATATATATGTTTATACATATGTGTATTGTATGTGTATGTATAACATGTTTGTAGATTATGTATGTATATATGTGAATTTATGTAGAAATATGTATATATGTATAATATTATGTATATGTATATATATATATATATATATATAATATATATATATATATATATATATATATATATATATATATATATATATATATATATATATATATATATATATATCTCTCTCTCTCTCTCTCTCTCTCTCTCTCTCTCTCTCTCTCTCTCTCTCTCTCTCTCTCTCTCTCTCTCTCTCTCTCTCTCTCTCTCTCTCTCTCTCTCTCTCTCTCTCTCTCTCTCTCTCTCTCTCTCTCTCTCTCTCTCTCTCTCTCTCTCTCTCTCTCTCTCTCTCTCTCTCTCTCTCTCTCTCTCTCTCTCTCTCTCTCTCTCTCTCTCTCTCTCTCTCTCTCTCTCTCTCTCTCTCTCTCTCTCTCTCTCTCTCTCTCTCTCTCTCTCGATACGTTTTTAGATTTTCCACATGATGCTGCCTCAATCATTCATACTTTATTCTGTTGCTCAATAATTTGTTTTCTCCTTTTTTTCTTTTTTTTTTTCTTCTTCTTCTTCTAGCATCACTGAATCCAAGAAACTTGCTCATTAGGAAAAGAAAATCTTTGGCCATTACGATCCATCGCTTTGACAAGGTTTTTACATCAAATCACGGAAGATAGTTAATTAGAGTTTCACAAGAGGTTGAAAAATAATCTATTTATTTTGAGGTGTTTGTTTATCCAAGTCCTCATAGTACAAGATATATTCACAGATCTCCAAAGATTTTCATATTGTCATACAACTCCTTTATGAAGGAAGTTTGTTCTCAAACTTAATTTTGAAGAATTTATTAAGTCTATTCCTAAAGATTCTGTTGCTGTCCTATGCTTTAAAAAAACATGTTTACATCTGTAATAAGCTACACTATGCAGAATTTCTTATCTTAATTGACTCATGGTAGTTTACTAGGTTTCCACATTCCCTGTCCATCACTGCTCTTTTCAGCAAAATTAATTCCTCTACTTTGTATTCCTCTTAGACATAAGTAAAACGATTCATAGCGATGGATTGTAATGGCCACAGAGTTCCCTTTCTGAATTTAATATTATATTTCTTTTATCATTATAAAAGGTTTTAAATAAAAGAAAATCATTTTAAAACATATACACAACAGATGTTAACAAAATGTGTAAGTTTTTTAATTTAAAAAAAAAAAGAAATGAAAACTAGTACAATTTCTGACATTTTCCATTCATACTTACATCCAAAATCGCATTAAGAATCTACCAATATTATGCTCTTAACCATTGAATTGTTTAATAATGGTTAATGAGGATGCCATTTAAAGTTAGCGTGACATTTTCTTGACCCATCTCATAATCAGAAATTTTGATATTTTGATTTTGACAAAGTTAGTTAATTAAGAATGCATTCATTAATGATTTTTTAGCATACCTTTTTTCATTTTTAATGTTTATAATTAAACTTTTACATTCTAAACTACTCAAGTTTGATAATACGATTAAAGTTGAAAATTTTGAGTGTTGAATTTAAACTAAAAGTAGTTCATTATTTTGGTTAATGACTTTGTGTTTAAATTTAGTTTGTTTACGAAATGTAATCTGTGGTTTTATTTATTTTTACAGATTTTAACGAGTGTTGATGGGGACCAATGCAAGAAAGGTTCTTTGAAAAGTGGATCTCAGAAGTCAAGATCACCAATGAATAAGATCGAGTATGAAAAGATGAAAACATTCAGTTGTAATCTCTGTTATGTTAAATTTCTATGGAAAACCAGTTTAAAAAGGCATATGCTTACGCATCAAAAAACAAAATTATTTAAATGTTCTGAATGCAACTTTGAATGTAATCGTAAAGATAGCTTAAAAAGTCATATGCTTACGCATCAAAAAACAAAATTATTTAAATGTTCTGAATGCAACTATGAATGTAATTATAAAGATAGCTTAAAAAGTCATATGCTTACGCATCAAAATACACCAAAATTATTTAAATGTTCTGAATGCAACTATGAATGTAATCTTAAAAGTAGCTTAAAAAGTCATATGCTTACGCATCAAAATACACCAAAATTATTTAAATGTTCTGAATGCAACTTTGAATGTAATCGTAAAGGTGGCTTAAAATGTCATATGCTTAATAAGCATTCAAATTTCAAATTATTTAAATGCTTTGAGTGCAGCTATGAAAGTAATAACAAAGGAAGCTTAAAAAGGCACATGCTCAAGCATGGAAATATCAAATTATTCAAATGTGCTGAGTGCAGCTATGGATGTAATGACAAAAGATACTTCAAAAGACACATGCTTATTCATGCAAAAATAAAGTTATTTAAATGCTCTATGTGCGTCTATGAATGTAATCAGAAAGGGCAATTAAAAATACATATGCTTAGTCATGGAATCGTAAAAGCTTTTAGATGTGCTGAGTGTAGGTTTGAAAGTAATTACAAAAGAAGCTTTAAAAATCACATGCTTAGGCATGCAAATATAAAACTATTTAAATGTGCAGAATGTAACTATGAATGTATTGAGAGACGTAGCATGAAAACACACATGCAAGTTAATCATATAAATATAAAATTATTTAAATGTGGTGAGTGCACTTATGAATGTAATCATAAAGAAAACTTGAAGTTACATATGCTTAAGCACGCAAATATAAAATTATTTAAGTGTTCGGAGTGTAGCTTTGAATGTAATCGCAAAGCAGATTTGAAAAAGCACATGCTCAGACATGCAAGTCAAAAGCGTTTTAAATGTGCCGAGTGTGACTATGAATGTAACTACAAATCAAGCATAAAAGGACATATGCTTAATAAGCATACAAATATAAAACTTTTTAAATGTGTTCACTGTAGCTATGAATGTAATCAAAGACAAGTCTTAAAAATGCATATGGTTAAGCATGCAAATAAAAAATTATTTAAGTGTTCGGAGTGTAGCTTTGAATCTAGTTACGAAGGAAGTTTAAAAGGGCATATGCTTACGCATACAAGTCGAAAACTTTTTAAATGTGCAGAATGTAACTACGAATGTAATTACAAATGGAAATTAAAATTACATTTGCGCAAACATGAAAATTATGGTTGCACCGATTAATAGGCAAGCAATCGGTAATCGGCCATTTTACCTATTAATCGTGATTGACCAAAGTCGATTAATCGGCCTATTATCAAGTATAAATTTACCATCCTACTACAATTCCAAATTTTAATTCATTAATGAATTCGATTCACAAGGTTAAACTTCGTTTTTTTTTTTTCTTCTTCTTCAAAATACTGCTTCAACCCAAAATGTGCATGTCTTGTTTTGCAATGGATTTATATATATAAAAAATAAGGTTCCTGTTAGTTTTTTTAAAATATCTAAAAAAAAATAAAATACTTTTTATTAATTTTTATGCATAAACTTAAAAAATCCTTTTATGTTTTTAACATTGTAATTAAATGAAACTCAGTACTAAAGTTTTAAAATTCTAATGTTATTGTGCGAAAACATTAATTTCTCCATTTAACAGGTATAGCCTATTTCGCACAGGTTCATAAATGTTAAAAACTCGTTCAATCTTAACAGAAGCAGCTGGAGCACTCTAATATTTCAAAGCCAGCTTGCTTATATTTGTGAAGGCTTCCTTTGAATTTTTCTACCAAAAAATGGGTCACTGTCTCTTGGCAGCAGTTGTAAATTCAAATATTCTTCTAATTTTCTTTTGATTTGATTACTTTTGCTTGTTCTTCTCTTCTCTCTCTTTCCGGAGACACTTAATTTTCATCACCTTTTCGCTTGCCACATGCTGATTCATCAAATAAACCTTATAGACTTAGAGGTACGACTTTTTTTACATTATCTCCAGAAGTTACTCTTCATAGACCATTTGACATATTGAGTCATTCTTTTTCATATCAACCAATGCCCTAAATAATAATGTAAGTAGCTTTGCTATTATTATTAAGATCATATGTTACTCCACTTATGTGACGTCGTAACCCGACCGTATGCTCTTTAAAATAACTGTATTTGTTGTAGAACCACCGGTATGCATCAACCTCGTTTGTACCTATTTTGTTAAACGCTTCCGAATTCCATTTGCTTTCTTACTTAGTGTGTAGATTGTCCTTTTGCACGCAAGACGTGTACTCTTAAAGATGTTTAATATTCTTAGGTAGTGCCATTGTGTAATAATAAAACCGTGGTTTTGCTGACACGTAGTTAATTATTTAATATCCTATTTTATGTTTCAGCATTTCCTTACCCAATTTTTTTATGACTTATTTATGATTTCATTTAGACTTGTTTTATCTTTGATTTATTTTGATTTAGTTTTATTTACAAATTAAGCTTTTCTTATAAACTGTGAAAATTGAACTACTCACAGATTTGGGAAATATCTTAATAAAAATTGGTCGAAAGTTATATTCTATATTATTTAATGTTCTGGATTTTTACATTGATATAAAAAGTGTACATATTTATAAAAGGGATATTGATACTCAGTGACTTATTAAACATTGTTTATTTCAAAGTGTCTTATCTCAAACCTTCCAAACTTCATCGAGAACCTTGCAAATAAAATCGATGCTCCCATCAGTGCAGTGCACACATGGTACAGTGGTATTTCTCATTTCTATATTCTCCAATTTTTATGCTCCTTGACCTAAGAGGAAATAAGAAAGTGTAATAAAAATAATTACATTTTATGTTAACAGAATTTAACATTTTCATCTGGCGAATCATCTATCAAATACCACGAACTTGATATTCTTTCCATCCGCAAAGTGGCGACACTCCAAATCATTCCTCCTCTTGGAAGCAGCGACAGAAAAACAAATATCGCTGCGGGGGAAGCCTATCTGTAACCTTAGTAGCAGCAACAACCTTATATATATATATATATATAATATATGCATAACTATATAACAACAACTTTCTTAGTAATATATATAGTAACAGCAATAATATATATATATATATATATACTATATATATAACTCTTCTTCCTTTCTTTCTAACATATATAGCCCAATAGCAGTATATATATATGCTCCATATAACAGCACTGCCCATAACAACAACCATATACTGCTCTAACGTCCTCCCCAGGAAGGTCATACGACCTGTCAGTGGGACACCCATCGAAAAAGATCCTTGGGTTCCACGGGCTGGCCGGCTATCGCAGATGGCGGAAGCTTTCCCATTAGTAGCAAGGCACACTACCAATGTACTCATTAATGTTTGAGTGAGACGAAGCTAGAGTTTATAGAGAATAGCTCACGTTCTCTCGCTCCACCCACAGTCTCGAACCCGGGCCCTCTCGCTTGCCAGCTCTACCACTGAGCTAGGGCGTTCCATATGCTGTAACCAATAATTACTCATATATAATATATATATATATATATATATATATATATATAACAGGTAGGGCTTTTGCCCTGTCAGTTGGTCCAGCATCTTCTCCTTCTGGCCCCAAACTCTTAACCCTAGAAAACCATTTCTTTCGGACGCCAAGTCCTAGTTAAACACTCCAGTAGGGTTTTCGCCCTTTCAGTAAAATTAGCCTCTTCTTCCATTGGGTCTCAAAACTCATTCTCCCAAAGCTCTCCTGAGGATCGTGCTTCTAGGCACTTAAGATTCCAACGCTGATCCAAGAGTAATACAAGCGAAAAGGAAAGGATTGGGTTGCTAGTCCTGTCTCCCTATAATCATGCCAAGAAAATCTTCATTTGTCCTGACCGCGACGAAACATCCAATCTTCTTTGAACAGAAATGTAGTAGAATATGACGAAAGAAAACCCAGCCTTACCATCCCCTTTATATAAACCCTTAAGTGCAAACTCTCCGCAGCCTGAAAAATCCACCCTAGGGTTTCACGGGACTGCGACGGGTCCTCACTGTGGCATCTCGTCAATGTAGGGTTCATCCCCTGGGCAAGGCCCACATCCATACTCAATCACAAAACCCCGTCATTCACTCCTATGGTGCACCTTTCTTCTCGCCTCTGCCAAACTCACATTTCTCTCCTTCAGGCATTCCTTTACTGACTCAATCTCTTTTTTTTTTTTTTTTTTTTCGGTCTCCTAGTTGGTCGATTCCTAGCACACTCACCACTATATGCTTAACCAACCGACTCTCATCCATCCTTTCCATATGACTAAACCATCTCAATGTACTCTTGTTTATTTTCTCATTTACTCCTTTCTTCACACCACACAACTCCCTAATGCATTCATTCCTCATTTTATCAATTCTTCTCACCTAACACGCCCCTAAGATTGTCCATCTGAACACATTGTACCTTAGATCTGTACCTCTTATTCCAGACCAAAGTTTCACTGCTATTGTAGTATGTGAACTTGTCCCATGCGTAATATTTAACTCTTCTTCCCTTTCCCTCAATTTTCCAATTAATTATCTATATCTTTCAATCATCTTCCTCCACCAGTTTCTATTTATTAGTGGTAGCTGGGTATGGGTCCCACAACTACTTATTTATACCCTAGAAATGCTCATGCGTGCCTCGGATTCCCAGTGCATGTTTGATCATCTTACCCCCAGTTATGAAGAGGCATGGAACAGGTGATGAGATGTAATGGGACATTAACACAGGTAACATACCAGAGCTGGGCGCGCCTATAATTTTTTTGAGTGCGCCTGCGCCTATGCGCTTTTGCCGCCGGACCTAGTGCGCCTAGCGCCTATGCGCCTATATTTTTGTCACATCAGCGCCTATTCGCTTTTGCGCCTTTGCGCCTGCGACTTTTCGCCGGCCGGTGGCTGTTTGTTAAATTTATTTGCAAAGTAAACTTTAGTGCGATAATAAAAGCATACTTTTATAAGGAAGAAAAACACATTTATTAATTTTTGTAATTAAAACACCGTAAACTAATATCTACACGTCCTCTTCCTCCTCCATGTCCTTGTGGTCCATGTTTTTCCTCAGGAGGTTCAGCACGAGCGCTGAAGAAGTTGAAAATTTTCAGAGCCATGCCAATTTATTTGTAGTTAAAAAAAACTAAAAAAATATATATATATATATATATATATATATATATATATATATATATATATATATATATATTCTAACGACTACGTATCTTATATATAACATGTTAGCCTTAGCAGCACATATGCTGCATATAATAATATAACAACAACAACAATATATATGTATATATATATATATATATATATATATATATATATAACAACAACAACACTTTGCTGCTATATATATATATATAAAGTTTTACACTGCTTTTTAGAATGATACAAGTTTGCCACGCTTCTAAGTTCTAACTTTTAAGGGTAAAAAAAATGCTTTGTTCCTGTTCATAGGCGCGGCTATAGGCGCAGAGAATTGGCTGTGCTCCTTTGCTTAGTCCGCCTTTTTAAAAATTGTTGCGCCTTTCCGCCTACAAATTGATAGTCGCCATAGGCGCAACTCGGTGGCGCAACGCCCAGCTCTGCAACATACCCTCATGCAAAACCCTAACACACTCAAGACTTACTGCCTTTATATCCACCAAGGATTTAACTTATTTAATTAGGTTCATTCAATCTTAAACTAAATCTTTATCTCCTCTAAATCCATGGTTCGATAGAGCTTATTCTCGCGCCATTCAGAAGAGAGACATTGCGTATCGGGCATGGGGATAACGCTCGTTCTCCTATCACTCTTACTAATTTTTATTCTGGTGCAGGGATACTATTCGACAGGCTAAACGCGCTTTCACTAAAAGAGTGTGCGCCAACCTGCTTGGTTCTCCTACTGATAAAAATTTCTAGCCTCTTGCCAAAAACATCTCTAACAACTTTGGCAAATCTGCCTTTCCTCCCCTTATTCGCTCTGACGGTTCTATAGCTAACTCTCCTTCTGAAAATGCCAATCTCTTCGGCCTCAGTTTTTCATCTAAATCTACCATTAATGATTCTGGCATCCCTTCTCCTCTCAGGTTTCCCATGTGATCACACATGATCGTGTGCATGAGATCCTGAGATCTATGAACGCCAGGAAGGCTAGTGGCCCTGATGGCATTCCTCCCCGTGTTTTGAGGGAGTGTGCTTCTGGCTGGCGCCTGCCTTCGTTCAACTCTACAATCTATTTCTTAATACTAAAACTTTATCTCATTGCTGGAAGCGCGCATATGTTCAACCGATCCCGAAAAAAAGTAACCGCTCTGACCTTTCAAACTATCGCCCTATAGCTCTCACTTGTATTCTGTCTAAAATTTTTGAAACTCTTTTTAACCACCATTTCCTGGATCACTTGGAGTCTCATCCCCTTCTTTTTGATCATCAGTATGGCTTTCGACGCTCTAGGTAAACTGGTGACAAACTTTCCAATCTAACTGATTTATGGTCTTCTGCCCTTAGGGACTATGGGGAGTCTTGCGTGGTGGCGCTTGACATATCCAAAGCTTTTGACCGGGTACGGCACGCGTCACTGCTCTTTAAGCTCCCTTCCTTTGGGTTTCCTCTTCCTCTTTGCCTACGCTTGTCTAGTTTTCTCTCCGATCCCTCCATATCGGTACTAGTTGATGAAGCGTCCTCTTCCTCCTTTCCTGTTAATTGTGGTGTTCCTCAAGGTTCTGTTTTATCTCCAACTTTATTCCTACTTTTCATTAATGATCTCCTCAATTGTACTTCTAACTCTGTTCACTATTATGCCGATGACTCAACTCTCCATTCTTCTACTCATTTCAAATCTGCTCCCTCTTTTGTATCTAGAGTTGCCTCTCGTCTTCAGCTTTTCGATTCCAATCTGGATGGGATTTCCCGGTGGGGTCACCGCAGCGTTGTAAAATTCAACTCTTTAGAAACTCAATTTTTTTTACACCTCCCTCTCAAAAACACCTCCCAACTTTCCTATTTCCTTCGACGGCTCTAACGTCTCACCTTTGAATAGCAGAAACATTCTTGGTCTTAGCATAAACAACAAATTGTCTTGGAAACCTCGCATTACAATGGTTGCTAAAGTGACCTCAAAGAAGGTGGGAGTTCTATTCAAGTTGCGGGAAATATTTTCCTCTGAACAGTTACTCCAGTTATATAAGGGCCTTATTCCACAGTATATATATTACCAGTAGGTCAGATAGATAGGAATATTGTCTTGCAATTTTCTGATATGCCCTTTTAGGATTGAAAATAAATTCTTGTACAATTTATGACGTTTTCGAACATAAAGTAATCCAGCAATATTTTAAAAACAAATATTAGTCATTTTCCTTATGTAAAAAAAAAAAAAAATTGCTATGATAAATACTGAAAATATATATGACTTCAGAAACAAATTTTGCTAAATACAAAGCAATTTAAATATTTTTATTTTTTGGCGGGAAATTTTGACGGGAAAGGTACACTGCACACACACACACACACACACACAAGGTGGTCCGAAAATTATAATATTGGATTGAAGTACTAATAATATCTCAACTATGCTTATTCGCCCTTGTATGGAGTACTGTTCTCACATTTAGAAGGGGCTTCGGCTCCACCCTTCTATTGGATAGGCTTGAGTCTAAAGCTAAGAGACTAATAAACTGTCCCCTTCTTTCAAACACCCTTGACCCTCTATCTCTGCGACCTGACGTTGGCACACTCTCTTTTCAATAGGTACTACTGCGGCAGATGCTCGGGGGAGTTGACCTCTCGCATTCCACCACCCTTGCGTCGCCCTCGTATTACATTGCGTGAGTATTGAAAACCCCAGACTTGTTCGTTGTGGTGCCTCTTTCTTTCCATCAGGTATGATTGTGCAAGAAGGAATAGGTATTTTGGGGATGAGGTCATTAGCAAGGAGGAGGTAATGGGTAGAGTGAGAAAGTTGAAGAATGGTAAATCTGCAGGTATAGATTAAATTACTGGTGAAATGATCAAGAATAAAGGGGAGATGGTGATTGATTGGATTTGGAAGTTGTGTAACAAGGCGTTTATGGAGGGTATAGTTGCGAACGATTGGAGGAGAACAGTAATAGTACTCTTATATAAGGGTAGAGATAAAGGCAACTGTTGGAATTATAGGGGAATTAGTTTATTCAGTGTTGTAGGAAAGATATATGCTGGTATTTTGGTCGAAAGAGTTCGTCGAGTGACTGAGGAACTGATTGGCGAAGAACAAGGTGCATTTAGGAGTGGTAGAGGATGTGTGGATCAAATCTTTACATTGAAACAAATGATTGAGAAAATGAGAGAGAGGTAGAATAAATTGTATTTAGGTTTTATGGATTTGCAACAGGCGTATAATAGAATTAATAGGGAAGCTTTATGGCAGGTGTTAGTGATATATGGTGTTGGTGGTAAGCTTCTGAATGGAATCAAAAGTATGTGGGATGACAGTAAGGCGTGTGTAAGAATCAATGGAGTCGAAAGTGATTGGCTTTATATTAATAGCGGAGTGATGCAGGAATGTGTTATGTCTCCTTGGTTATTCAATTTGTATAAGGATGGGGTTATGAAAGAATTATAGGTGGGGATGGCAGGGGATGGTGTTAAAATGATGGAGAATGGAAGAGAGTGGAGGGTACCCTACCTATTATATGCGGATGGAATTTGAGGTTTTGTGTGGCGAATTTGAAAAGAATTTGAGAGGATTGGTAGAGAGATTTGGCAGGGTGTGTAAAAGGGGGTTTTAAAGTAAAAGTAGATAAGAGTAAGGTTATGGTTGTGAGTGAGGACATTCCTCGGTGTGAAGATATGTTAGATATCGAGCAGCTGGAACAAGTGTCTGAGTTTAAATATTTAGGATATATGTTGGAAGAAAAGGGAACGGATGATGCAGAGTGTACTAGGAAAGTTGTGAATGGCAGGAAGGTGATTGGTGCAATTAAATCGTTGATGGATGTAAAAGGTTTAAGTCTTGAGTGCGTTAGGGTCTTAAAAGAGAGTATGTTGTTACCTGTGTTAATGTATAGTAGTAAGACTATGATCTGAAATAAGAGGTATAGATCTAAAATACAATGTGTTCAGATGGACAATCGTATTGGCGTGTTTGGTGTGAGAAGAATTGATTAAATGAGGAATGTACGTATTAGAGAGTTTTGCGGTGTGAAGAAAGGGGTAAATGAGAGAATAAATGAAAGTACACTGAGATGATTTGGTCATGTGGAAAGGAAAGGATGATAGTCGGTTGGTTAAGCGGATGCATAATGGTGAGTCTGCTGGGAATCGACCGCCTGGGAGACCGAAGAAAAAGCGGATTGAGTCAGTAAAGGAATGCCTGGAGGAGTGAAATGTGAGTTTGGCAGAGTCGAGAAGAAAGGTGCATAATAGGAGTGAATGTCGTGGTTTTATAAGGGAGTATGGTTGTGGCCCACCTGGGCCAAGGGATGAACCCCACACTGACGTGACGCCGTTGTGAGGGTCCGTTGCGTTCCCGTGAAGCTCTAGGATGGATTTTCTGACTGCGACGAGTTCTTGCTTATACCCAGTCTTGGGGAAAGCAGGTGAATGATAATGGTGATGATCATGACATTTTGTCTATGAAATCGAATCTTTGATAATCGTGAAAAAAAAAAGAATATCCAAAAAATCATAATTAAATCGATGTATCTTTGCAACGCATTTCGACAGTGATTCCTCATCCCTACACGAAAAAAAAAGCCTAATTGTTATGATTTTCAAAGCGTTAGACCGTTTTCGTTTTTGTCATTTCACTGATTACTGAATACTCAGAATGACTATTTGATTTTGTGGCATGTGCCATGTGTCCATGTGTGCATGTAGCCATGTACTACGATTTTGGTTCTCGAAAAGACGAAAAATCTAAAACTCTAAATTTTAGGTTTATTTTATACATGACATCGGGGGAGGAACGAAGAACGAAATATGGGGGAGAAAGAGAGAGTTTCACTTCAGGGTGTCAGGAGAGAGGGATAAGATTTTTTTTTTTTTTTTTTTTTTTTTTTGTGCGTTAAAAATTTTTTTTGAAAAGAATATCGGCTTTCGATATTAAGAAAAAATATCGAAATTTCGATATATCGCCTAAGAAAATATCGCAAAAAATATCGATATATCGAGCCGAAAATATCGATATTTCAATATATCGATATTTTTGAAATTTTATTTTAAATCCCGGATCTAACATTGATGGCAAACATAATGACTTGTTTGTAAAATATGCGGAAAATCTGCCTTTCACTGAATTCTGGAGTTCTTCTATTGTTGTATGAATTCCAGAGAGAGAGAACTGATGTTCTTTACTTTTGTTAGGAATAAAGTCATAGTCAATTTTAGGAATAATTTGTGAACAAGTTTCTTCGCGCTTACTTGCTGCCACGCTAATTTCTTCAAATGACTTTAAAAGTTGGACAACTTTTTTTTTTTGGTAAGAGACCACTGGTAAGAACTCCGTAGAGATATGTTATCAATAGCATAAGTTATAAGAGCTTTTATCTTCTTGATATTTCTTCCCAGCATGTAATATGTTGAATTCCAGCGAGTGGAAATATCTTGAATTAATTTGTGTTGTGATAAACTCAGCTGTTTCTGTAATTTTACCAACTTACTGCTAAAGCAGAATGATTAAAGTGTTTAACAACATTTCTGCTAGTTGAAATTACAGTTTTCACAACTTGTTAAGCAAATATAAAAGAATAATATCAAATATAAAGTTGTAGTGTATGTATGAAGCAAGACGATGACTCTAAACCACAATTATTAACTAGCTACGATTTTTTTTCATAATCTCGATACTAGGAAAACATTATTATTTGTTAGTTTATAGTTTTCTAGAACATTATTTAATTCTTCACTAATTTGTGCACCAGTGTAAGAACTTTCAAAAGGAACAATACTCAATACTGTCTTTGTTGAAACTCATCTGTGAGCCAGTGGCCTGTTACGCCTAAAAAGGGATTATTGTTGGAGAGGGAGGCTGTCCAAATGTCAGTAGTTAAAGAAATAAAATTTGCGTCATCAACGAATTTTTTAATTTTAGTTTGTACTTTCTGAAATATACCGGGAATGATATTTTCAGAAAAGTATTTTCGGAATGGAATATTGTAACAAGGACTAAACTTTATAAGTAACCTATAAAATTCCATATCAGACACAAGAGAGTAAGGCTGCAAGTCGAACAATATCATTTCTCCCATCAAATAATAAATATCTTTAGATCGTTGATCATTGATGTCCCATATTTTTTTTTTCATAAACATCAGCAGTAGCTTGTGGTTTTGATAGTAGACTTTGTTATAAACGAACATGTACCTCCGTCACGAGTTTCCTCTATTCATTTTTCCAATCTCTTTTTTTTCTAATTTTCGTTTTGAAATTGTTTTTGATTTACCATATTTGTGATGGTAAAAGTTTTAGCAGTCTTTCCTCCTCTAGAGATTGAAATACCGCATAAAGTGTAAGCACAAAAAGTTTTATTAACTTTTTCAATTGTAAAAAATTTCCAAACAATGCTTGGAGCTATAACGTCTAAAGTTGAAATTTTTTATTTAAATTAATATTTTTATATAAAAGTTATTAGTATATATCTAAATAAAAAGTATATATATATATATATATATATATATATATATATATATATATATATATATATATATATATATATATATATATATATATATATATATATATACTCTATACTATATCTTTCTTTCTTTATTTCTTTTTCTTTATCAACCTTTTTTTCCCAAGATGGAGTAGGTTTCCCTCTGGGAATCGGAAACATTTACCTTCAGCAGATATGACAAATGTCGAAAGAAGGCCCAGCCTTACCGCCCCTCTGTACCGGTAATTAAGGCGAGAACTCTGTCACAGACGAGAAAATCCACCTAGAGCTTCATGGGACCACGACGGACCCTCACTATGGTAAATCGTCAATGTAAGAGGTTCATCCCTTTTCCGGCAGCCCAAGGTGAGACCCACAGCATTCCCCATACAAGCCCCGCCATTTCTCTCCTATCATGCACCTTTATTCTCGCCTCAGCCAAACTCCACATTTCTCTCCTTCAGACATTCGTTCTCTCAATCCACTCTCTTCGGTCTCCCAGCCGGTCCAGTTTCCCAACACACTCACCACTATACATCGCTTAGCCAACCGACTATCATTCATCCTTTCCATGACCAAACCATCTCAACATACTTTCATTTATTCTCTCCATTTACCCCTTTCTTCACACCACACAACTCTCTAATACGTTTATTCCTCATTTTATCAATTCTTCTCACACTAACATGTCCCTAAGATTGTCCACCTGAACACTGTACCTTAGATCTATACTACTTATTCCAGACCATAGTCTCACTACTATACAACAACACAAGTAGCTGGCTTGTACCACTAAAAAGCTATAAGAGGACCTACTTGCATCAAAGCTCTTGGTCCTTACATTCTTAACGATTTAATTGCACTAAACAACCTTCCTGCCATTCACAACTTTCCTCTACACTCTGCATCATCTGTCCATTTCCTTCTCATCCAACACATATACCCTAAACATTTAAACTCAGACACTTGTTCAGCTGCTCCTATCTAACATAGCTTCACACTGAGGACTATCCTCACTTTACATATATATATATATGCTATATATACTTCTCTCTCTATATATATATATATCTTTTTACCTTATATATATATATATATATATATATATATATATATATATATATATATATATATATATATATATCCCGGAAGGGTGTATTGATTCTCATAGTGGTGTTATGCTCTTGTTACAAACATGTGCATGATATAGCGGTGAGAACCAATGCAGAAGGGTCTTTATTGTGTCCCCTCCGTCCCCCAACGAGTGTATGTGCATTTGTTGTGCATTCGTGCATTATCTTTCAACCTTCTTTCTTTCCCCTCATTTTTCATAAATTTTCTGTTTTTTCAATCCACCTTCTTTATCACAGTTTCTAAGTTTTTTTTTCTTTCTTTTTTTTAATTCCCACCCATTAGTCCCTTTAATTATTTATATAAGGTTGCCCTCCCTTTTTTCCCATCACGGGCTATCCAGTGCCTCTTCCCGCATGGGTTTTCAGTTCACCCCACACTTCCTCCTAGTGGATGAAAGTACAGTTGAAAAACTGGTTATTTTAGCTCACCTCTGACTGGGCCGCCAATTGTAGGGAACCCGAATCTGTGCTAACCACTATAGGAGCTAGGCTGTTCTACACTTTAGTGTATAATCTCGGGCTTTACGTGAAAGTATAAGGTGCCGTGTGGTATACGGGTGGGTAACCGACGTAAGAGTTCTGGGAGGATCTTCCGAGGCCACATCCACAGCCCACCCTATGGGGCAGGGGCTGGGTGGTTGTGTGAGTCTCTGGACTATGACCTGTTGCGGAAAGAAGGATTACCCTTCTTTATGAAATATACGCCTTTCCAGCCCATCCTGTTATTAACGTTTATGTCTCATTTGCTTTATTGTTACATTTCTCATTCATGGAGACGAAGTTTGTGGTTAAAATTTTTATGGAAAAGTTATTAAAAGAAAAAACGTGTTTAAACGAAGGTGAACCAAACAACATCAACAACAATTACCATCTGTCAGGTTCCCAGCTTGACCCTACCGCGGTCCCTACTACTTCTAGACCAGGTACCTATGCTTTACTTCCTTCTCCTACACATGATGGTCCTTTGCAAAATTTCAGCGATTCGTCGACTAGCAAACCCCAAACACCCCAGGTGCCCTAATGGTCCAGGCAATCCCGCAAAAATTGCCGTCGATATAGTTGACGATTTCAATGTCCATCACTCTGCATGGCTCAACACACACACACACACCAAGATGTGATATACTTATGGACAACTTACACCAGGGTTGGCACAAAAAGGCAATTATCCAAAAAGCCACTGGCTTTTTGGCTATTGGCTTTTTGGACTTTTGACCATGAAACTGGCTCTGGCTTTTTGGCTTTTTGATAATCCATAAATCAAAATTGGTTAATGAGCAAAATATATAAAAAGTATTTTTCTTTAACAATATAAGTAATTTTGCTTAATTAAGTGGAAATAAAGAAATGCAAATGAAAATTTTATTGTTACCAAAAATCTCTTAACATTAATAACAATTCGTCAAGTAATTTTGCTTAATTAAGTGGAAATAAAGAAATGTAAATGAAAATTTTATTGTTACCAAAAATCCCTTAACATTAATAACAATTCAAGTAATTTTGCTTAATTAAGTGGAAATAAAGAAATGTAAATGAAAATTTTATTGTTACCAAAAATCCCTTAACATTAATAACAATTCAAGTAATTTTTTTGCTTAATAGAACATTAGGAATGAAAACTTTTTAATTTTTCATATAAGTAAATTTATTAACATAATATGCACTGTATTTTTTCATCTTTTTTAAATATTTCCTTTTTAAATGCAAAAATGCCTATTAGTATTAGTAACTATTTTAATTAACATCTTACATATCTGTACACTCTTACTAATTTTTCAGATTTATCTTTTCCTAATTTCTTAATTTTGACCAGATTATACCATAGGTACTGAAAAACCTCTCTATTGATCCTGAACTAGCAGGACAGCTTTGAAGATTTTTAACTAAGGTTATGAAATCAGCATTTAAATTATTCGATGATTCATTTCTTAGTTCCACCATGTGCCACTAATTCTTAAGTGATATTTCTTTTATATGTGAATCTTCAGAAAAATAAACTGGAAAAGATTTACCATCTTTAATTCTATATTTGGTATAAGATGCCATATATGTAGGGTACCTTGAGAACAGCCATTCTTCAGCGTTTTCAATCATCTCATTTGATAATTTTTGTACTTTTACTTTTGTACGTTTATTCTTCCAATTCGGTCGCTTATTAATACAAAGCAATGCTTACACTCCACCTTTCCTTTTTGTTCACCTGTTAAAATATTAACCTCTGTCCATTCTGTTGTATTAGAACGACCACCAGTGTGAATTTTGGGCATATTGCTGTATTTAAAATTATAAGTAATATATATATATATATATATATATATAATAATAATAATAGAATTGATTAAAGAAATAATAATATATATATATATATATAATATATATATATATATATAGTTATGAAATAATGATAAGAATAAATATCTAATACTAATAACAATATATGTGTTAAAATTATAATCTTTTTTGTTCTGCGAAGATGATTAAGGCTAAATATATATATAATTTTTTTAATAATAATATCTAATAATATATATATATATATATATATATATATATATATATATATATAATATGTAATAATAATATAATAATATATATATATATATATATATAATAATAATATTATATATTATATATATATTTATATATATATATATATATATATATATATATATATATATATATATATATATATATATATATATATATATATAATATAAAAATATATATTTATATATATATATATATATATATATATATATATATATATATATATATATATATATATATATATATATATATATATATATATATATATATATATATATATATATATAAATATTCTTAAAATAGGCTTTAAAAATATTCACTACTGGAATTTTTCATATAAGGGTCAAATAGCCAATTAACCATAGCCAAAAATCCATGGCTTTTTGGTTTTTTGACCAAAAAGCCGGTTTTTGCCAACCCTGCTTACTGAGCACAGAATCATTCTTCTCAGCGATGCACTTGAAAACGTTTTAGGAGTTGAAGACCCTCCAGTCACATTAAGGAGAAATGGGTCCATTCTCGTACAAGCTGCTAACCGAAATCAAAGTTCTATTCTGTCATCCTTAACGTCTCTCGCAAACATTCCTGTTATTTCTACTCCTGATGATATAAGAAACACATCTAAAGGCACTATTTTTTGTTATGAGCAGAAAGACGAAGATTTAGCTGTCATAATGAAAAATCTCCAGCAGAAAAGATTTTCCGATACAAACAAACATAGATTTCCCCCTCGTAAGGACTCACCTGACAAACCAAATCCTCGTTTGCTGCTGACCTTTAATACCCCTCATCCACCTATAAAGGTGAAAATAGGGTTCACAAGTCACAGTGTTCGCACGTTTATCCCTCGACCCAGACGTTGCTTCAAATGTCGACGGTTTGGTTATCCCCGAAAATACTGTATGGGACCGGATGACATGCCCACTCTGCGGAAAGTTATTTCACACTCCATGTGAAAATACCCGTAACTGTAGAAACTGTGGAGTACCATGCTTTTTGTGAAATGCAAATCTGTTTGAACAGGAGGTTTGGAATTATGTGCCATACAAAAATTGGAGCAGGAGAGATGATATACGCCAGCTCAAGGAAAAATATCAGACAAATTAAAGTCAATCTTACTCCACAATTGCAGCTGCCACCGCGTGTTAATCCGCCAACAGAACCCCATCCTACCAGAACTCCTCTCCTACATAATAGTGAAACTCAGGCAGTTACTGCAACCTGTCTGCCTGTATTGCCCACATACCAACTCCTCAAATAGTACAAAAAGCAGCCCATGATTCCAATCTCCCGTCAATAAGCCATCAACAACCTATCCAGTACTAGCTCAACAAACTAAGCTAAGTTCGTAATTTTCAAATTTGGAAAGCATTTCCTGCCAAGACACACTGCCCCATAACACCAAATAGGTTCCACAAACTTATGCAAGAGGACGGTCTCTTTGTCCCTTAATTCGTCTCCCACTATTACTCAAATTCTTTAACACAGAAAAAGAATAGTCTTAAGCTAAACATTATTCGTTAAAATATGAAGAATCCGAATTTTAAGCAAAAACACTTGGTAACTAGACGTAAAATGGCTCGAAGGACTCA
Organism: Trachelipus rathkii; assembly: GCA_015478945.1. Lineage (NCBI taxonomy): Eukaryota > Metazoa > Arthropoda > Malacostraca > Isopoda > Trachelipodidae > Trachelipus > Trachelipus rathkii. The sequence goes on from JABUQX010023513.1 coordinate 30,668, forward strand.
CTTGTAAATCTCAGGACAAAAACGGCTTTAGTAAAATTGTTACTCAAGCAGTGACAGCTATTGAACAACCCCGCCGATCGACATCTTATGGTCTGCATACAGATAATTAATATTGCAGACCTTTCCTCTAACTCTTACCCAATTCCTATATCAGCACTTCCCTAAGGAGTTCCATACCCCTAACTTAGATAGAAATAGATATGGCTCCCAAATGGATCTTGATGTGATGACCCATTCTCTTTCTAATATTCCTGCACTTCCGAGAAAGGCGAATGGAAGACTGTCCAACGCTGCAAACGCTCCAGCGTTGATTCTTTTCTGTTGGAGGCATGAAGAGAGATCCAGAGGTCCCCATTCTCCAATCAAATTGTCCAATCTCCCAAAATCCCTCGCATGATGAATTGCAAAATCCCCAGTATCAGACCTTGCCAATCAAATCCTATATTGGAAGCCAATATCGTAGCCCCAACACATTCTCAAAAAAGACAATCTTTCCGGTGACACCTTCCTTCCCATTTCCATAGAAACAACTCCATATCCCTCCCATTTTGTCTGGATCTGCTTGCTTAGCAGATGCTGATACAACTCTCATTAATAAACGCAGGCATTACTCTTCTATTATTAGCCAAACACATAATAAGTTGGAACTTTGGTTGAACTCAACATCTGTATTCATGGTGAAGCCTCTTTACCAAATACATCTGAAAACTACTTCCCAAAAGAGCTAGGTCATACAACCAAATCTCTGTTGTATGACTACTCTTTACCTCCAGGATATGTGCCCTCTTATGACATCACGTCTCAATCTTTTTTATCATCCAGACCACTCAGCACTACTGGTCACATAGGAACAGTTGTCTCTAAAGACCATCATCATAATATTTATAACAACTCCTGTAGCCACTTTCCTTCAATGGAATTGTCGTATTCTCCATCTAATGCTAGAAGAACATTCAATATCTAATATCTTTTAAAATGTGTATGTTTACAAGAACTTCGACTATGTCATCATGCGACTTCTTTCAACCGTCAGAAATATAAATCGCCGTTAAGCTGTCTGAAAAGAAATTTGACAATAAATAGAAGTGCAGGAGCATCATTCACAATCATCCCCCTATTCTGGTCTTTCAAACCAAACTTCATGTGCAGTTTGCCTTCAAATTCGCATCATGACCTTATTATCTGCTCAATCTACTTGGCTCAAGATGGTGAATTTACTAAGGTCAAACTGCTGGTCATTTAACAACCCTCTCGGATTTGTTGCTGGTGGGCTTTCAGCCTCCACCACCCACTGTAGGCGACTCTGTCACTTCGTCTAAGTCCAAGATCCTAATAGATCTCTTAACCCCCTCCCTGGATGCCAACACAGGACTCCCTACATGTCAAAGACAGCAGAATGCACGCTGCATGTTGATGTTTTCTTTGCTCCCATTATATGGATCAACACCTAGTTACTTTGGTTACTTATTCGGCAGTGATCATTGCCCAATAGCTTTAAATGAGCTTGTACCAAGCCCAATGCAAAAACCTAACTGTTGATGATGCCTTTCACTTTTTCCAGCAAGTCATCATCTCGGCAGAGGAAGCTTGCATTCCGCAATCTTCATCAGGCAGGCGGTCGGCAACCCCTTGGTGGTTCCAAGAGTGCGCACAAGCAAACAGAGAGAAGAAGAAACTCTACAGGCAATACAAAAGGACCCGTACCACCCCAAACATGATTATTTTTTAAAGCAACCACAGCAGGATCTCGGCAATCAATCGTCAAACACGTAAACAATTTTTCGAACTTACATATCGACTGTTAACTCCACAGCTTCCCCTTCCTTTAGTGTGGAAAGTTGCACGAAAAATATCTCGTCGCTCAGCGCTCATTGCTGGTCACTCTGGATTATGGACTGATATGCTGAACACAGATCTCGCTCTGCCGCTGTGGCGGATGCATTAGAGTTATAGTTTTAACTAGCCACTCCGAGCTCTTTCCGCTGCCCTGAAGCGCCTTTCAAGAGCTGGCAGAGCTGGCACAGCACTGCCAGACTTTCAACAACGAAAATTGAAAGATCATACCTATAACCGTCTTTTTACACTTCCAGAGTATCAAACTGCATTGGCGAATAAAAGCAGTTACTCTTGATTCCAGCTTCCATGATTTCATTTTGTCAGTGTCCGTCATATCCATCATTAATACCATTTTGCTGGATTTATATAACAGAATCTGGATCGAATCCACTTTTCCATCTATTTGGACAACAGCTTTTGTAGTAATTCTTATCCCCAAACCTGGCAAAGATCTGAAGTTGGCGACAACCAAACTAATTCGCTGACTGTATTCCTGTAATTATTGGTGGAGAAAACAGTTTCAGGCCGCTTTCTCCCTGTTCTGGAGAGCCGCCAAGCTTTCAACTGGTTTGATTTCATAATCGTTCGACTACTGGACCCCTTGGTAAACTAGACCACTGACATCAAGACCTTCACCAAACCGGTAGGATGGTTCTTGATTGTCTTTTTGACCTTGAAAAACACGACACAGCATTGGAGGGCTAGAATTCTCTCGCTCCACTAACAATTCCACCGACGCTCTCTTTCGTCATTCTTTCATCAACAAATCATCAGGTTGTTATCTTCATTCTTATCTTTATATCTGGATGAAGGCGTTCCACAGGGTAGTGTTCTAAGTGTACTATGTTCTCGGATTTAATGATATCGTTACTTCTATTCCAGCAACTGTCAATTTTTCTCTCTAATAATCAGTGACCTTGCGTTATATATAGCAGGTGCCAGGCTGCCTTTTTCTCAGGTAACATTCAACTCGCTATAATATTTCACAATGGGGTAACTTCCATGGTTTCCATTTTTCTCCACCAAAACATCAGCAGTGCTTTTTAAGAAAAAGGAAACGTAGAACTTCATACCTTCTTCCACCGAACCTAACCTTGTGGGTTTGCCATTCCTGTTACTTCTGGATCAAATTCTAGGACTCATTTCAAGGTGACGCTTCCACATATACCGCACCAATAAACACCTGAAAACAACTTGTCAATTTGCGCTTGAAGGGCCACGTCATGCCCTCAAAATGCTTTGAGGTGCTGATCAGGGTCGTGCACGCCTCTACATCACCCTAATCCGATCAAAGCTGGACTATGGTTGTGCAGTATACAATCAGACCTCCAGCTTGCCACACCTGTTAAAGTCCATTCCAAATAGGCGATCCGTATCTCCCTGGAACGCCGATCGTCTTGGTGAGCCTTGAGATTTGAATCAATGTTGATCACCCTCTCTCTTTGAAGAATTCATCATGTGCAAATTATCTTCGTTTTCAAACCCCAATACCGTCTGCTTTGACACCAATTTTGCAGGAGATACCCCAGAATCCTGATTACTGGCCATTTGCAAACACAGTTCATAACATCCTTAATTTCATACTTGTCCCTATACAAAAGTTTTTCTCACACGTTGAAAATTTTACACCTTGTGTACTCCCCCATTTGCTTGACTCTGACCTCTCTTTCCAAATCTAGTCATCCTGCTGCCTTGTTAAAAGCATCCTTCCTGTCTCATTCCGTAGTTCACGATGAATTTACTCCAGTGTTTACTGACGGCTCTAAAACTGGGGGCATCTGCTGTCTTTCCTGACCGCAATCTCTCCCATACTCTCCCCCCTCATGCTTCAATTTTTAGGGCAGAATTAATGGCTATAATGATTGCCCTTTCTCGAATTCTAATCCTTAAAACCAATTAATATCACTCTTATGTCATTTATTCAGATTCGCTCAGTGCGCAACAAGCGCTTAAAGTCCCTTATTCTAAAAACACAATGGTATCCGCTGTACAACAATTTCTTCGGCTGCTCCACTCCCGTAAGAAACAAATTATTTTATGTTGGACCGCCTCTCATGTGTAGGGGTCTTTGTCAATGAAATTGCTGATAGAGCCAAAATAGCGCCCTCTATTCAGATTGTTCCAGGGCCCTCCCGGACACTCATTCGAGCAGGCCGCCTCCATAAGCCCGATTACCTGTCTGCTCTCCGGCAGGGCTTTCAGTCTTGTTGGCAGAGTGCTGGACCAGTGATCAGAGGTGACAGAAATAAAACCGAGCATTGTTGGTTGTCTTCCTCCCACAGACAAGCGCACGAGGTGATACTTGCTCTGTATTGGCCACACCAATATCACTCACAGTCACTATATGTCATGGGACCCTCCTCTCATCTACAAATTTTGACGTCACCATACCCCGCAATCTGGTCCCCATATCTTCATTGATTGTTCCCAACTAGACGCTATTCGTCGCCGTCATTTTCCTACTTTACGGTCCATAACACCTTCTAAAAGATTATCCCATATCTTATCTGAATCTTCACACTTTAGCAGTAACTCTATTTTCTTGTATCTCCAAGAAGTGAATATTCTATACAATATTTGATTTTGTTATGTTATATTAGGACTATCTACAACGTAAGGTTACAATTTTATTTAGTTTCTATTTATTTTTGACTGAATGAATATTCATTTAGCCATTTAAATTTTCTTTTCCTTTTTTTTCTTTTTTTGACATTCGAAATATATATATATATATATATATATATATATATATATATATATATATATATATATATATATATATATATATATATATATATATATACGAATATATATCAATATATATATATATATATATCATCATATGAATCTGGTGTTGATTTTTCAACCCAGTGTGGCCTTTTTCTGTGTTAATACTGTAAATTACCCTGCAATACCTGCCGTTTGATTACTTTCACAGTAGCGTACGGCTATATATAATTTGAAGGGAGGTAAGTAGTTGTCTTGAGAACCACCTTCAATAGAGGGATGTTTGATGTTGAAGAGTTCAAGCCTTGTCACAATAGAAGTGGCGTTTCTTCCCGGCTCCTTAGGGTCATCGGTGGGGCTAACCAGCCTCCTGCTGATCCTTTTAGAACTCCCCCAGTGACAATGCCGCGAACACACTCCGCTCTCCGGACCTGGAAGGAGACGTCAGTTTGTAAGGCATTAGCTGTCAGGTGAGAGCCAGGGTGCACACATTAAGGTCACTGAGAAGGCTTCGACCACTCTGTACTCTTACGTGCAGTTGGTCCGCACCTGCAGTGAGAAGCACGGTACAGGCGGCACAGGATGATCGAACAGAGTAGCGCGCCCAGAAGAAGAAGCGGTTGATGGTTGCTGATGTTCGTTATTGCCCTCCATTGTAGATGTCACTCTGTGGATCTTAATTTGAAGGGAGGTATTGATTGTGAGACCGCCTTCTACAATAGAGGATGTTTGATGTTGAAAGAGTTGGAAGCGTTGTCATAGTTCATCAGTGGGGCTACTTAGCTATAAACACAAACTATTGAGTATATATATATATATATATATATATATATATATATATATATATATATATATATATATATATATATATATATATATATATATATATATATATATATATATATATATATATATATATATATATATATATATATATATATATATATATTTAGTGGTTGAATGTAACGAAATGCCGGCTTTCAAACACGGTATGTGTTTTTCTTTTTCTTTTCTGTTCCGATTGTATGGTTGTGCCTTAACTCTTTTTGCTGAGTCCCATTTCTTTAAATCTCCCAACTGGTAAATTCCAACATCTCCACCCTACATACGATTAACGAACAGATATGTTATCCTTTCCATGACCAAACCATCTCAATGTACTCTTATTTATTTCCTCATTTAGTTCTTTCTTCACACCACACAACTCCCTAATGCGTTCATTCCTCATTTTATTAATTCTTCTCGCACCTAACACGCCCCTAAGTTGTCCATCTGAAATTGTACCTTAGATCAAGACCTCTTATCCCAGACCAAAGTTTCACTACTATAGTAGTATGTGACCTTGTCACATATATAATTAAGTCTGCTTCCCTTAAGCTCAATTTTCGAATTAATTATCTATGTCTTTCATCCTCTTTCTTCATCATTTTCTATATATTAATGGTAGCTGGGTGTGGTCCACGCTACTTAGCATTTTGCCCTAGGAAATGATCATGTGCCACTCAGGTTCCCCCATTTTGCATGTTTGATCACTTTAGTTATGGAGGCAAGGGGCTGATGGTTAGATGTGTGTGAGCATTAACTAGTGGCACAACATACCCTCGTACAAAACCTAACACACTCAGGAGCCTTACTCCTTTATTCCACAAGGATTTAATTGATTTAATTAGGTTCATTTCCATCTTCAGTATAATCTTTTCTCCTCCACTAAATCAGGGTTCAGATGGGGAGGCTTGTTTCTCATTAATTCAGGAGAGGCAGAGGCACGTGTCGGGGCATGGGAAGCTATAGTTCTTCTATCCCTCTTACTAATTTTCACTCTGCTCTGCAGGGATACTATTTGACAGGCTAAACTGCTTGCTTTCAAAAAAAAAAGCACAGAAAAGTGTACTTCGCCTCATAGTTCTCTACTGATAAAAATTTCTGGCCTCTTGCCAAAAACATCTCTACTAACAACTTTTTTGTAAATCTGCCTTTCCTCCCCTTATTCACTCTGTGACGGTTGTGTAGCTAACTCTCCTTCTGAAAAGGGCCAATCTCTTCAGCTCCTTTTTTTCATCTAATTCTCCCCTGGATGATTCTGGCATCCCT
>JABUQX010023514.1:5000-24024 GCA_015478945.1 Trachelipus rathkii
CCATGCCTTGGAGGGAACCATGTGAAACCGCGGATATGGGGTGCCATTCTACACACTTCAGGCACATGTTCGGGGGTGCTGGAGGTGCGGCAAGGAGTCACCTCATCAACGATTGAGGTTGGACCCGGATGGGATAAATACCTCCATTCGGGTGAAATAAAATATATATATGTATATATACATATATATATATATATATATATATATAATATATATATTATATATATATCTCTATATATATATATATATATATATATATATATATATATATAACACATATATATATATCTATATATATATATATATATATACCTATGTATATATATATATATATATATATATATATATATCTCTCTCTTCTACTATCACTATATATATATATAATATATATATATCTATATCACAGATATACCTTGATTGCTTTCTAACACATTAAACTCTCGCACTTTTATATATATATATATATATATATATATATATATATATATATATATATATATATGTATATATATATATATATATATCTATATATACGCTATATAATAGAAAACTCTACATACAAATATATATATATATACTATCTATACATATATATATATAATATATATATCATATATATATATATCATGTATATCTATATACATATGTATATATCTATATATATATATATATATATATAGGGTGTCCCAGAATGAAACGGCGCGATTTCATATACTGGTACATTGATGTATTCTCGGTAACGCTTTGTTACAGAGTTATTAGCGATGGAGCCAACCTAAGAGGGTGAGAATACGGTATGCGACACAGGATTTCCCATAAACAACACGATTGCATACTTTATTCAGAACATTATAATACAACAGATACAGGTTATAATTGGTGTTAAAGTGCGCCCCCACCTTCCAGCCAGATGCATGCACGGCACCTCCGTAAAATGGACATTGTCGCCGACCGGCATTCATCTGCTGCTATGTCTGCATACGTTTGCGTGAATATTTCCCACTTCCCAAACAATCCCCAACTACAACGTCCTTTGCATGCTCATGAGCTTTCCACTGCAATATTTGACAGTAACAAAGTAGAGAGTAATATTTCACTGCTGATTCTGTTGGTGGAAGCATTTCTGGTTTAACAAACGTTTTGGATGAAGCCACTTTTTCCTTGAAGATACGATGGCAAAGCTCTTGCAGAGTTTCATTTTTTGTCCCTCCAAAGAGCAAAAAGAATTGCTTTTTTTTCAGCAGCTTCAATTTCCGCTTGAATCCTTTTTTGTCTCACAAAAGGTGTGAGCAGTCGCTTTAAGAGCCTCACTGTTCAAAAGCTTTTTGAATGTTGACGCCTATCGTGTATGTAGGATGTTGAGTCAAAGCCGGTATAGGCATGAAAGAAAAGTAAATGCATGCACATTTCTTCTCCAAACATTCTTTTAACAGATGAAATGTTATATATTTTTCTTTCTCTTATTTGTCGACCAATGTCACTTCGAAAATGCAAAGAAAGCCCGCTGTCAGTAACGTGGTACAGCAATAAAACCAAACAATCTGTTTCCTCTCCGACAGCAGCTATATCGCACTGTTGAGAAATGTGGACTGCTTCTCTAACGATTGAAACATCAGCATCATCTTTAGTGAAAATAACTTTACATCCCCCTTTTTTGAAGATGGTTGCCTATGAGACTAATCATTTTAGATTTATTCCAAGTTTTTAGAAGAAATTTCTCCTTCTTACCTATGAAAATTGCTTCTGAAATTAAATTTACGGTTGGGGCTAGCTTTGAGTTAACACCTCGCCTGCGATGCTCGCTGTGTTTTTTGAGGATAGGAAAGCGCTTTACCCATCAAACACAACTGAAGCTTTTCCATACTTTTTACAGGTAAATCAGCATAAAATGAAGCTATTTCATCAAAAGTAATTCTTTGTTTCCAAAGGACTCTATGAAGAAGTGACCCACCGTCTAATTCATAATGGTTCTTGTCAATCTCTAGATCTGTGGATATACTCTCAAGTGGTTCTTCATCAGAAAGTGACTTTAGAATGTCTTTGTAAATTGTATTGGCTAGTTTAGATTTTAGTATTTTTCGCAACAAGTTTGATGTCTCGAACAGCGAGGCTAGGAAAGGACAAAGCTTGTGATTAAGTACTTCAACAAGATTTGTCCCTCCATTATTTGCTGCAACAATTAGTCGCTGGAACAAAAGTTCTAGGCTAAACGCGACTTCATCGTTGCTATTTATTTTTACTTTTACAGATGATGCTGATGTATGCACACGATCCTTTCTCTTGAATGAAAAAATACATCTTTTCCCTGGACACTTTTCACAATATCTTCCACAATACACCAACTTTTGGACATTGAGAACATCTGGATCAAAGGTGAGTTCTGTAACAATGTTCCGAAGGGTTTGGATCAGATGTAAAAGGAAATATTTTTTTTTTTAGGAATTCGAGAACTTTCGTACCATCTTTTCTGTCTACCAATTGTCTTGATCGATGCATTTCTTTGTGCTGTTCACTAGTGGAATATGCAGTTCTTGCTAATGTCTGTATAGCCAAACTGAATTCACAAGTAGCAGGCATGGATAAAACCCATAATGCTCGCATACATTCAGACAGTCCACTGCCTGTTGTTAGACCTCCCTTTGTTCTAATGGAACACATTAAAACTTGTTCAATGACGAGATCACACTCCAAGCCTGACCAAGGTGTATCAGGCCTGTTCACAACATGAAATCCCTTTTGGAATGGCGCAAATATCTGTGGTTTCCTTGAGAGCAATTTTCTCATGGTATGCAAGTAAGGGTAAGCAATTTCGGGATAATTAGTGTTCCTGCTGCTGCACAGCACAGGTCAAACAAATTCACGGGATCTGCCATCTAGGTGGGAGATCACTGAGCTGACGATTGCTTGAACAAGTTTCGTTGCTACGCTTATCATGTGACCTTGAATATTCGACTATAATTCCTCGCTTCTGGTCAACCAGAGATCTCCTTCAAAGTCATCTCTTATTTTTCTTGTTATACCATTCGTTCATGTATGGTGAAATTTGACCTATCTAATATTTTCTACTTTCTATTTTTTGTCTGTTTTCCTCTTTTGTTAAGGAGATTTAAATATAAGCAAAAGTGTGTTCTTCTTCACTTTAAATATTTATTCAACGTAACATTGAGCTCAGGGCAGAGTCAACCAGCATATGTCCACGAAAAGCTCTAGACACAGCTTTGCCAGTCAATATGTGTTTCACAGTGTTGACCCCATAAACTATCTGCAACACTTCTTCGAAACCGGAATCTTCCATCAAATGTTCAATTGCTTCTAGGATATTCATCAAAGTGTGGAAAGACCCCAGCATAATGACCATGTCCTCAAACTCTACTTGGTATCTACAGTCATTTGCAATAATAGAAGCTTTCCAGAAAAGAGGATGATCGAACGTCAGAACTGGGGAGATCTCTTGTGATGTTGATAAATGACAGATATACTTCATGCATGATAAAATGCAAGTCATATTATTAGGTTGGAGGTTGATTATTGGGAGTATGATAACAGATGATTTCCCAAAGTCAGGAGAACTGCGAATTCCCTTCATAGTACCTGACCATACAGGTGTTCTCAATTTTAAGTGGCATGTTGATTTCCAGAGAAGGCCAATATGAAAATCTTTAACCTGTACAGAGGGTAATATCTAGAATTTCAAATCACCTATTGAAATTTTATCATTGAAATATTCATAGATATTAACACTTGCCATTCTTTTACAACATCATCTGTGACATTACCTCTGGGAATTATTCTTTTGGTTTTCTGCCCTGGTGTTGTCACTGCCATCATTCCCATGACATGAAATGTGTTATCTCCTTTAAGTGTCGCACCGTTGTGATCAATATTGTCCGCAGCAAAAAATAACTGTCCCATCTTCCCTTTTCCTTTGAGATCTCCACCAGCAACTACTGATGCGTTGCGTGAAAACTTTCTGATTTCTTGGTAGGAACTGCTAAAACCAAGATGACTCAGTACATTTAAAAGGAACTGGGATCGGGTAGTGGAATACACCAAAACCGGAAGCCCTATCTGCATTGGTGTTATGATAACTCCTAGCACACACGCCTGCATTATGCATTGACCAATGGCAGCTACCTTCAATTCGTTGTACCTAAAAAATATTTTCGAACATAGTAATTTTAAACTGGAAGAAAGGTATTCTAGACTTTCCTGTATATCCATATCAACTACTGCGGGATAACATTCTTTGTTTCCAAGACCGATTACTTTCTTCTTTATATCACTTTTAATTAACTTTGCTGCTGTTTCAATTAATCGTATCTTTTCCGCTTCATCATCTAAACTCTGACGACCTTCATAATGGTCTTTTATTATAGACCTCACAGATTCTCTTAGGACGACAACATCCTTTTGGTCTTGTTTTTCACTTATAAGTATTGATTCTCCAAAATGTTCAATAAGATTTGATTTCAGGTATCGTGGAATGTGTATTTTTTCTTCAATTTGTTTCAATCGCTGGTTCATTGCTGAAATTTTATCACTGACTGTATGTACAATAGTTCAACTTCATTTTCCTCTAGGTAAGAGCATCCCTTTAAAAACGCTTCTGCTTGTGTTTCATTTTCAGGTCTAGCAAGTTTTATCTTCTTTTGTCTTTGTTCACTAATATTCTTGTATTTGAAGGGAATAAATACCTTTTCTGTTTTTGAAATTTACACTGTAAGATTGATGGTACATACAGTCAGCTGAATGGAGGTCACCTTTAAAGTATGCCAGGCTTCCTTGTACATCAGCAGACCACCAGTCATTTCTTTTCATACATATTTCAAGTATTGTTTTGAGGAATGTATCAGTCTTAACAGTGACAGATTCTGACATAAGGATGCATTTTTCACTGAGATCTACTAATTGTTCACAGAAAAAGCAATCAGTTCTACTGTTAAATACACCAAGAGTGGAACGGGATCTTTTCTTTGAAAGGGATGCCTCACCTTATTGAAATTTGTATGTCTTTCTTGTTTATGAAGCGTTTCCGACACAAAGTATGCACAAAATCTCCAGCAGAAGCGCAGATGTTTGAACAACGTTGTTTGCTAGTTTCGTTGATTCCATATTCACCTTTTTCCTGTATAGGCTTCAGATCATCTGATTCACTGTTCTTCTTACATAATATGCAAATATGTTCATGAGCATCTATTATAAATACGTATATTTATTTATATCAATTTATTTAATATAGATATTAAGTTAGCACATGAGCTGTACTGAATTTCAACAAATCTAAAGCCTGAAACAGAAAAAAAGACTTTCTAAGGTGGTTGTCTTGATAAATAATTTACAAATTTATATTCTAATAACTATTTAAATATAAAATCACATGATATCCACTACACTGTTTCACGCTTAGCAATAAGACCAACGAACTACTTAGATCTTTTTATGGAAAACGTAGAACAGTAAGGGCGTTCGATGCATCCAACATTTACTATCTCTTACGATGAAATTCGAGGAAGAAGGACAGAAATCTTCAATAAATTTTATGAAATCAGAAAATTAAAAGTAATATAAAATGGGAAATGCAAAACTGAATTATTTTAAAATTTGTATCAGATCACTCTAATATTCTACACAGAATAGAGTTCATCAGTATTCACAATTATTGGATAGAAGCTATTTCGGAAATTAACAGCAAACTAATTTTTTTCCAAGAGTAAAAAGCATTTTTTGTACGCTTTGGAAATGTGAAAAAAATTCATTTGGGTTAATCCGCATTATGAATATCGTTTTTGATATTTTTGCTCAAGGTTGATGCTATGTTCAGTAACAACCAATGCTGTTGAAAAGTGAAATCGGAAACAATTCTCTGTTGGATAGCCAAAATTCAAAGTCGCCATAATGGATAATTGGCGGATGGCGGGTTTCTGTTCAGGGTGGTATTTTGGGGTGGGGGTGAATTTGTCCACTAATCCCGAGAGTAGGTTTGGCGGGAACCGAATTATCCTACCGCCGTACCGTCAGCCAACAATTATCTTAGAGTAAAATTTTTTACTTTGAAAGAGTTAAAACTTGAGAAATTAAAACGTTTTGTTAAAATAATTTGTTAAATTTTTTTTTGAATTATTTTAACAAATTGGGTTTCCTAAGATTTTACTCTTACATTAAATATAACTCTGGCAGGGAGGTGTAAAATTCATTCTCTTCATTTCAGTTAAAGCTAGATAAACCTTGGTAATTTTATGAAATATTATTGAAAATCTTTTTAATAGATAATAAAATTTTTTAACGTAATTAAAAATAAGAAAACATTTAAAAATAATTATAATAAGTAACTAATTAATAAAGTAATAAATTAAATTAAATGTTTTCTGTTGACTTTTGTTATCATTCATCTGAAAAAAAAACACATCCATTCTCGTTAATGGAGATACTATTTATGTGCGAAGGTTTAAAATTAAAGTTATGTAAGTTTATGGAACTCTTCGAGAGGAGAGAGAGAGAGAGAGAGAGAGAGAGAGGAGAGAGAGAGAGAGAGAGGAGAGAGAGAGAGAGAGAGAGAGAGAGGAGAGGAGGAGAGAGAGAGAGAGAGAGAAGAGGGAGAGGAGAGAGAGAGAGAGAGAGAGCAGAGAGAGAGAGAGGAGGAGAGGAGAGGATTTCATATTAAAGATATTTTGTACAATACATGATTATTATTATTATTATTAAATTATTATTATTATTATTATTATTATTAGTTATTATATTATTATTATTTATTATTATTTTATTTTTATATTATTACTTGTGTTAATAATAATAAAATAAATAACTGAATAATATATAAATAATAATAGATATAATAATAATAATAATAATAATAATAATATAATATCAGTAATATATTTAATATATTACAATTAATAATAATAAATGTAACATGTAAATGTAAAATATGTAATTATAGATAAACCACACTATAATAATTCAATGAAATTAAAGACCATTCTCTTTTATAATTCAGGCTTCTAAAGGTTGGGATAATATTTAATCTCAATTATTTTTGTTACAATTTAGATTTTATGAGAGAGGCTTTAATTTTTATTGTATTCAAATCTATTGTTTCGAATCATAGATACTAGTGCTAAGTTATATATAATATAATGAGACCCATTATATATATGTATATAATGAAATATATATATATATAAGTATAATATATTATATATATTACATACTATACCTATAGTATATATATACACTATTAGTCTATATTAGGTTTTACATGTTGTAAATGTTGTATATACTATATATAATATACTACTATTATATATATATATATATATATATATACTATCATTCCACCTTCACTCCAACAGACTCAGGGTAGGTTGTGTAAGGCATTTACCGGAAACCGAAAAGTTGTAGAAAGAATATAATTACAAGTCGAAAAGAAAGCCACTCCTTTACCGCCCTCTTTATTACTATTTAGCAGGGCTGCGGAGTCGTAAATTAAGATTTTCGACTCCGACTCCGACTCCGACTCCTGTTAATTCAAATTGGTGGGATTTTCGACTCCCCAGACTCTCCGACTCCGACTTTCCACCCTAAACAGAAAATTTTCGACTGCCGACTGCGCACTATCTCGCTTCGCTCACTTAACAAAGGTTTAACAACCAAAATATTGGTGTCTTGCGTTCCCCTCCGGGATACTTCGAACTTTCCGACCCGCAAGTCAAAATCATAATTTGACGTCTGATCATTATTTGTTGCTTATCTGAGAGTTTACATTGTAAACAATTTCTTTTGTTTCAAACAATTTTTTTTCGCTTATCTTTTGGTGAGAATAATATTAAATATACCACTTTCCATGAATCTAATCTCCAAATGTATTATCGGTAAACTACGTAAAGACATAAAGATGTAGGCGCACACACAAACAAACAAATATATTTCAGTTCGGAAACAAATGTATAATGAAATTTGTATGGAAAATTATTTTATTTTTATTATAAAAACAGCCATTATAAAATTAACAGTTTCAATAATAATCATAATTTTTAGATAAATATTATAAATAATAATAATAATATAATAATATAATAATAATTTATAATAATAATTTTAATAATTCTGGCTATTTCATTTAATAATAAATAATATAATAATTTAATGAATATAATATAATAATTAATAATAATAATAATAATACTAATCGTTATGCCGGAGAGTGATAAAATATGGAAATATTATTATATTAATCATGAAATTCATGATTATAATTTGGTATATAATATATATATTATATATATATATACATATAATATATATATATATTATATACTATATCTATAGGTGTAGTAGGATGAAACTTAGTATACTTATATATATATAATATATATATCTATAGTTATATAATTATTAACTATATATATTATATTATACATTGGATTGCTAAATACACATTTAAATACTAGAGAAATTCGCACGCTTTAGACCTGTAATATCTTATGTGCCGGAACGGTTCACCTTGCGAATTGCCCAATATCTGAACAGTTTCTTATCCGACATACTTTAATTACTCTTTGCCTAGTTAATCTCAATAATGAACATTATAGTAGTAAGTGTACCGCCGCGGCAACTTTTTTTCTATATAAATGAATAGAGATATATTAGGCTTAGGGGGAGGATTGATAGCCGAAGGGCTATCAATCGACAAACAGACAACCGAAGTTTGTCTGTGTTGTGTTTGGTATTATTTTTTATTACGCGCGGTGCGCATACACATACACATTCCCATTATATTATTTTTCTAATTACAAGTCCTAAGAGATTTGAGTTTACAGAGTGTTCGCAATTTCGAGCCGACTGTGGCTCCGACTGTAGCTCAGCATACGCTGCGACTCCGACTCCGCTTCAGCTCCAGTTCCGACTCAAGCTCTACTCCGCCACCGAATCATGATTCATATTTTTATTATTTAGTTATTATTATTATTATTATGATTATTATATTATTATTATTATTATTATTTATTATTATTATTATTTTTTGTTATTTTTCCACCGAGGTTTCTTTTCGCATCCGGTTTTGAGTCCAATATATATCTACCGGGTTAGGGTTATCGTATTGGGTTAAAAATTTGGAGGGGGTTAGATGGGGAGGTAAACTCGTCGTTAGACTAGTTTACGTCCCCGTGGGCCCCCTGAAGGGGACCCCACCCACCCCCTTAGAAAATCGAAGTGTTCGTAATTGCTAAAATTTGGTGATATGATTCAGAGTTGAATTTCTAGAATAATACTTGGATATGTGATTATCTGTGGAGTTGGCTTCCGGCCCGGTGATGGAGCCTGCGGTGCTGAGGTAATAATCCGATTCGTATAACAACAATGTTGAAATCTTTATATATGTTTTATTGGATCTGTAAAGTTCGAATATGATGGTTATATGTCCGTGTAGGGTGTAGGACCCCCCCATTAGGGGGTCCGGACTGAAAAAAAAATGCATGGAAAAAGAACATAACAAAGAGAATGAAGAAGAAATGAAAGATGATAAGAGTATATGTAAGAATGAGGAAGGTGGAAGGAGTCTGAGGAAGGAGTTGACAGAATGCACCGGTGCAGGCTTCTGGTGCGGTGCCAGGAGTTAATTAAATATTTTGTAATGATACAATGTTTGGTGTCTTATAATGATGTTATTCGTAGTCTGTAGATTTTCTGAAAATTGATGGTTTTATACTTACTAAATTTACGTGTTTTACATACCCTAAAGTCAGTAAATTCACTAAATCAAACCAGCATTATACCCCATGATTCAGCCCCTCCTGAACCATCTGTATCTATTTGATCTGATTTGATTAAAGGTCAGATTGTATAATAATACTATTTTTGTGTTAGAAATAAGAATTTGCTTATAAGGATGTATGATGTCAACTAAGGGTGTTTGAGACTCCTCAGGAGCATTGAGGTAGCGTCATATCAGGCTTCCTGGTCGATGCGGGGTGGGCGCCGCCACGGCGCACAGCCGCGTTGCTAACCGCAGGGCTGCCTCCGACCGACGGCGCTAGCCCGCAGGCGCGCGGAGATCGCCGGGCGCCAGCCGCAGCCCCGCGCGCCGCCCGAGGCGCCGGGGTTTTTTCCCCCGCCCCTCCCCCCCCGGCGCGAACCACCGCGCGGGAGGGGCGCGTGCGCGCGCCCCTTCGCATACCGCATGTACGATCCGGTACGAGAATGCAAACTTGTACTTGTTTCACTTAATTTTTTTTATTTTTTAAAATTTTTCTATGTCAAATTAAGTAAAATATTCAACTCATATGATTCAATGCAAGTCATAATTTTTTTTTGGTATAAATTAAGTTCTTGAAAAAAAAGGGAAAGAGCGAATTTTTTATCTACCAAGCAAGTGATAGATAATAACTGTTACTGAATAAATTTTTATCCCATCAAATATCATTACAATGTTTTATTAAAAAAAACATTATTTAAAAAACATAATGAAATAATACAGTTAATACACACATAAATTTAGACCTGATAGTTGTACAGGAAACGATAAGGTTTGAAATATTGAACGATTATTATATTTTAAAAAAGAATACTACATAATGATTACTAAACATAAAATCTAAATGCAGAGAGTCAGGAAATAAACAACATTATTTTTATTCTATACACAGCTACCCAATGTCCATTGCTTGAAACATCCCGGGGAGAAGTGTTTGAAGAATAAGACCAAGAGTCGGGTATCAATTTCACAGAACAAAGTCTTACATGCGAAAGCCTAAAAAATCTTCTTTCGTTTCGCGAAGCATTTAATATCTTCGTGTCAGGGCATCAATGAATGACTTTTCACTAATATTTCGACTTCTAACATGTGCTGAATTGAGGATTCTCTAGATACACCAGAACTGAGATTGGATGTCAACATCTTGTCCAAATTTGATAGACTCAGATCTAAAGTCCCTTTCTAGATAATTGAAGATGATAAGCACTTACATAAGCTGAAAGATCAGCATGAGATGGCGCTGCATATCATAATTACTGTTTTCAGCATAAATTCTTGAGATCAACATCTTTTGTCAGTTATCGTGCCTCGTACCTTGCTAATTTTGGCAAACACATCGTAATAACGGCAGTGAGCTTGGGAATGAGAGTCTTCTATATCTATCTCAATAATCAGAGGCCGGGTGAAGGTTGGACCATTTCACATGTAAACTGACCCTCTAAGTCCTGAGAAATGGGTAAACTTCTAAAGGGAGGGCTCTTTCCAAGTTTCCAGAATAAAGGCGAATCGTGTTCATTCACATTCCTATTATTGACGTTCTGATGTAATAGCTCCGGTCAAGTTGACTATGTTTAGGTATTTAAGGGGTGGGTTCGATAACCCTTGGGGTAAACGTTAAAAATTTTAGTTTCAATTCTCTTGATTGAATATTTTGCTGTATCGGTGTCAAAAGAGATTTCTCTATCTCCATATGTTTAAAGGGCGATAATTTTCACTTTAGTAATAAAGATATGCGTCCCAGGTAATCTTAACAGAAGTAGGGTGTTTGGAACGGAGTGTGTTGCTATAAAGAGGCTATTTCACATTAAGAGGCAAATTCCGCGTCCGTATGATCTAGTGTAACTCGTGGATACACGGGGTAATCACACAGATGGTAGATAAGTCTTTCCTGAGAGAATATAAATCATACACGGGCGGGTGTGGACTATCGACGTAAATTATTCATAGTGTGCGTTTTATTTTAGATTACGCAGCTAATAGGGTTTCTGTGGGTTTCTCGTACATCTGTCAAATTGCCTTAATATCCAGATGATTGTATGATGAGACTCTTTAGCATCTTGAGAATATCTTTTACTAAAGCTTTTTCAATTTACGCATGCCCATTACCAGCTTCTGCCAGCTGGAATTGCTCCCTAGAATGATGTTTTCTATTTATAACAAATACTCAAGTTGATTAACGCACGTATACAGGAAATTTGGGTGATTAGAGTGGTACTTGTGATCGGTTCTTGTGAGATCTGAACCATCTTCATTTTTACTAACTTAGTCTTAAGATATAAAAACACATTCGAGGGGTCAAGATATTGATCAGAAGTGCCAGGAATATTGAAATCGAGAGGTACATCTGTATGTTGTGATCGAGTGAACGGGATTATGACTAATAAGTTGGATTCACTCACACGTAATCTTGTAGCGTTCAGAGAGGTTGAAGAGATCCAATTTATCGCTCTATACACAGATCTGGGCTGGAGGGATTGGAGGAAATGCATCTGCTATTGCGTCTCTTACCAGTCACGGACTTAGCTTGGCCCGGGGCTGAATGTTAATTGAGGAAGGAGCTGTTTAAAGACATTTCTTATATACAAAATAGTTACAAGACAGATTGTCACTGTTTATGTAAAATAATAGTCGTTCATCATCATCGTTATTAAAGGGCAAACATCAATACATTTTCTTTAGTGGACCTTTCCTGTTCCTCTTTATAGGTTTTTACAGACTGACCTACATTGACTCTGTCATGCTTTACGACTCGTCTAGTTTTTTCGTTTTAACATCAATCCTAACATTTCATCAGAAAGCATCGGCTAGTCGCGTTGTTTACGCTGTTTCTGAGGATCCGAACTGACACCTCCCATAATATGTGTGAAGTATCTCATCTCGCGTCCCCTACTGCTTTTTTAGCAAGATATTTGCCTCCTGATTAAACAAAGGGATGGCCCGTAGAACAACGAAGCAGAAAAATCCACCTAAACCGTCCCCCTCTTGCATTCTTGAACTCCTGAAGACTCGTTCTCTTTTCATTTTGTTTATTTATCGGAAGCTTCTTCTTATTGTCTTTACACACTGGCAGTGAAAGTGCCGTACTAGACCATGTGGTACGCTCTAGTCTCTTGTATATTAACACGAATCGAACTCAAATTGGGTCTTACTCCATGGTAAGTATGAACATTAGAAACTTATAACTCTTTTACCTTTAAGGAAAATGAACTACTCTTACCAAAGAGGCTTTAGTATTCCCTACGTACTGATGGTCTATAATATCCGTATAAACATATGCCATACCAGGATCTTGAAATATCTTAGAAGGTTGGCATACAAAATGTATGAACTCTCGGTGTTATTTTTATGACATACTCTTCCATCGTTGGTATCTAACGCGTTAGATCTTCTCAGAAGTAGTTTGGTAATATATTTCTCGATGCTTTGTTTACATAGGAGTAATGACAATTACGAAACCAACTCTGATTAGCGCCTGATCATAATAAACATATGATCGTTTCATATTCACATGAAAGCTTGAGATTTTAATGTGAATTTAACACGTTATCCGTCGTTAACGGATTTACTTAACAAGAAAACACTAAATCATAATCATCATAATCTTACTTGTTTCTTCTAAATTTGTTTGTTTAAAACGTCTAAAGAACACATCGTAACTCGATTATAGAAGACCGCGGTTTTATATATATTTTCAAAGAATATTCTTTCGTTGCCTCGTTTGGAGGACTGGCATATTAACAGTTAATTTTTTAATACATTTTTTAACATTATCAACAATTCTAAAAATAAAAATCAAATATGGATTCATGGATGAGTTTTTATTGTAGTCGTCGAATTATTGTCAACACTTAAGCCTGCTTCATAATTTCTCGATCAAAAGTTTGAGGATTTCTCATATAATTGCGTTGTATAGTTCTGAATATTTTATTAGCGAGTGATGGATGATCCATAGAAGCCGATGAGGGCAGCTTTAAATAGAAATGATCTTCACTCTTCATGTTCCAAACGTAAACTGATCAATGTTTCTTAATTTCACGCTAGCATTTATAATAGTGTGTAAACTTTGCAGGGTAACCTACCCATTTGACAACAAGATACTGTTTATTTTTACCTTTTCCTTTTTTTTAATCTAAACTACTATTTTTTTCTATTTTATACTCATGATTCTTAGGATCAAAATTGTATTTTCTGTTTCTTCTTGTCTTATGAATCCTCAGGCCCCCTTTTTATTTTTTCTCCGTCTAAATCCTCTAGATAGTAAATTTTAACATGTCTCTAGGGAATTATCTGATAGCCTCTACTTTAAAAAACCTCTCTCGACCATCCGGCTTCATACCCTTTCTGAAATTTTCATAAGTTCTGGATACTCTCACAATAGTCTCCTACTTTAATGCTGTGTTTTCTTATATTTTCCCTTTGGGTTGTGGTAAAATGGTTTTGTTTGAGGCCGTGTTTTATAGGGGTAATTCACTTAAGTGTTCTATGATGAGACCGATTATAAGAGTAAGCCAAGTCCTTTAGTATATCTATATATTTAAATGTATTCATCTTCGTGAAATACCGATGCATTCTTTCTTTTATAGTTTTTTGTACTCTTTCAACTATTGCGGCTTTATTACTGAAAAATGTGTGTATATCCCTATGATCGATACCTCAGAACTATTCTTGAAAACTCTTTCTAAAGGTTCTGTACCTCATTAGTCTTGTGTTCCATATCATTTTTGGGGTATTATCATCTTTTTTATGATTTTTCTCTGGACTGGGTCTGCATGGCGCAACAGTCCCTTGGTGATGTTGTTTGTTTATCTTTTTTAACCTTTAACCATAAGTAATCTGGAATAACCAAGTCTGGGATGCGCAAAAAGATATATAACGAAGTGAGCCCCTGATTGTAAGTTGGTGGGACTATTTTATCATATGGTCTAAATCTAGTATGCCATACGCTGATCCTTGTAGAATGGAGCTATCCGTTTCTCTTCGTGTAGGAAATTTCTTTTCGTATCGGTGTTATGGAGAGGGTAAAGCATTCCGGCACCTTGGCTAAAATATTTTCATCAATTTTTCTTTTGTACACTAAAATTTGAGGAACTTTGAAGCAAACTTGAAAAAACCTCTCGCCTCCCGCTAACTTGGTATGGCTTGTTTACACAACACTAGCGAAAAGTAATTTTAATCATCGCTGATTCTCTAGCGGCTCACATGTAGTTTCAGGTCGAATTGGACTGTTACACATAGAAATATTTATTCCATTGTTATATTGTAAAGGGATCTATATTATTAAAACCAATATTTACAAAAAAGTCAGATGTAATATTTATTGAAGTATTTTATATTTTAATTCTTATTTCTTTGTTTTTTTATAAATTAGGAAAAATATATATTTTGAGAGCGAGAGAAATATTGGAATGACGCTGTTGTGAAGTACAGATAGTATGGTTAACGATCTATGAATATATATTACAGTATTTTAAATACAAATATACAATCATATAAAAAAAAAATCATAATAAAAGATGTTACTTTGAACCAATGTAACAAGAAACTTGTAATGGATTTTTTTTTTCTTATTCCGATCAGTTCTTCGCTCGTTGTATGACGTAGAATGTACTCTAGTTATTATCAGGCTTTTGAGCTATCCGACTGCAAAGAAGTAACCTATTTGTTAGCAGGACTTGCGGTCAGTTTAGTGTCGTCTAATGGAAATTATCCGATCACCGCGTCATCTTGTGTTTATTCATTTGATTTAAAAACTCTTGGAAAATTAATAGTTCTTTGAAAGTTCTGTGTGGGTGATCCTGTTCCAGGGTCCTGTCACGTGTGGATGGCCTTCTTCCATTCACTGGCAGAGATCAAGTATCTGGCAAAGTCAACAAATGAGTTACATGACTCCGATTTGTATATGTTTTCTCATCAATAAGATTTGATCGAGAGTATTCCCATGTAATCTGATTCTTTTAAAATATTATATTACGAGCGAGATTCATTAGGGTTACTCCTCACTGGTAAGCCTTCCTTGAGTATATGTCTAAAATTAGCTTCTCTTTCACCATGGGTTTATTATCTGTTGTTAGAGGTGCATCTCTGCATCTTCCTTTGGTGATTTTAATAAAACTTTTAAATCTACTAATCTTTGTATAGCTGCATAGCGTTTTAATATAGGATTCTTTTTTCATGAATGTTAGCATTGGAGTTTAATATTTGTTGTATGTTTTTGTTCTTTCTTATAATTATTTATCTGTTCAAGCTGGGGAATCATATAAACTCAAAGGTTGCTGCTGGAACATCTGCTGATAAGGATTATATCCGATCTGACGCTGCTGAATGTCTTGATTGAGGCTGTTCGACCTGTTGTTGTTGTTTGTTGTTGGTTGTTGTTCGTTTGTTGTAGATGTTGTTGTTGCTGCTGTTTTGTTGTTGTTGCTGGTTGCTGTTGTGTTTGCTGTTGTTGTAGAGGTAAGGTTTCTGTGTTTTTTCAACATTCTCAAAATCGCTGTAGGGTAAAACCGCTACCGTTCTTCATCATTGAGCAAGCCACTTGTTATCAAAGGTGTGCTATAACGGAAAGAGTAAAGGTAGGAACACACCAACGCCACCTTTCTGTAATAGTTTTTTATTTTTAAAGTCTATAACGTTAGCAGCAAGTTTTTTTAATGATGTTTCTGTGCCGACGTAACTTCACCTTTTACCTTCTGAGGTGTATTTAAAGGAACATTTCCTTTTAGTATAGATTCTAGGCACACTGTCAGCTTGATATTTAGTTGTATGAATTTCTCAATCGTTCTACAGAGGGCAGTTTTCGTTTTTGTCAGAAGGTTTCAGGGTTTTAAATATTTCCTCATAAGAGGTAAATAATGCTGCCAACTCAGAGTAACTTTCATTAGTATCACGGTTAATTTGGTGGGATACTGTACTCAGATTTTTCTCGTTTAGAGCGGGTAAGATAGGTTGTAGCAGTAATACTCTATGCGTGTTTTAGGAATGAAGGTGCACGGAGAGTAATAACATGAGCCATTAAGAGGTGGAGGGTATATCTTCCTTTTATGAATACTTTAAGGAACGTCTTTACGGGTTGAGTAGTTTGGAAATTTGGTAGCACCAACATTGAACTCTGACTCATCTTTCCCTTCTTTTGCGGGCCGAAACACTGATTTAATACTGCGTGTTTAAGACACTTATCCCTTATCATATCTTATTCCTTGGTGAAAGATATTCCCTGAGACTTATGACGAAATTAAGTCGTGATGTTTAAATGAATGAGAGTAAACAGTGAAGAGGCTTTCTGCTTATCATTCCTGCCATTCATTTATGCATTTCAAGATCATCAAGAGTTTAATACTGATTGTCTGGTTATAACATTGAAGACTTTCTATCGTCATATAGACCCTTTTCGTAGAAATTGGATTACTTTGTAATCTTTAAACTTTTCATTGATAAACAGCTGTAACACCATATTGCTTTTAACAGGCTTTTTGGTTCGAAAATCTCGCGTTTTTAAAATGTTTTAATAGAAATGAAAGGTTTATCCCACAATCTTCTTGTAGTGCAGTGGACCACAAGACAAGTAGCAGGTAGCCCTGAAACATAAATTTACCAACGTCCCATTTCTAGAGTTGATACCATGATCACTACTGAGATAAGAAAGACTTTGCGTTTATGTTACTAAATGGGGGTTTTGTTAAACTCTGTTAGATGCAATAGATCTTAGATCACAACTGGACGAAGAGCTGGGTTGTATGGTGTCTTTGTAATGGTGGGCCTTGATTATCTGATTTATGTTTAGGGGTTATGTAAAATACTGAATTATTTACGTTATGAACAATTGTTACTTTGTTACAGATGTTAAGTGTGGAACTTTGGGAATGTTAACAGTAGTTTATTCGCACGTATGGTGTTGTTAGGTTTGTTGATTGTAGCATGTCTATATTCTTAGCTTCAGGGTCAATGTTTGTTAGGTATGTTTTTGTTGTTTTGTTTGTTGTTTGTGGTGTTGTTGTTGTTTGTTGTTTGTTGTTGTTGTTGTTCTTGTTGACGAACGAGATATTATATACTCTTCTTTTGCAAACGATTATAGGTTCGATTCGTTTCACGTCGTATTCTTGTTTACTTTCTCTGATTGGTGTTGAAGAAAGTATCTCTCATTACCTCTATAAGCGAGGGTTCCGGGCTTTATACATTTAGCGGGTTTTGTCATTGGGTTAACGTAAAGTTACATTATTGTCGCTGTGCTGGTATTATAGCATGATCTTCTTCGTTTCGTGGTTCTTCTTGTCTGGACGGGGACGTCCTCTTTTTTGTTTATGAGATTTGTAATAATTGTATGGCATATCTTTTGTTCATTTACTATATTTTATGTTGGGTCGTAAACTGAAGTGGGATCGAGCAAGTAATAGTTCTATTCTGGTGTTTTCCCTCAATTGGGAGGACGCAATGAATCAAGTATACTTTAATCATTATCAGTTGAAGTTTTAAATTCTCAAGATTATCTATTTTTGGCATATTAGTAAGGGCTGAGTATGTGTCATCTGTGAAATCGTCTCTTGATGAAATCAGAGGTGATAGCGTTATGGTTATATTATTATTTGTTTTATTTTTACCATATGAGTTTTACAAGGCCTTTTGGAAGAGTAAAAGTATTGAATGTACGCAACTTTGGAAACCCAATTGATACTGACACATTCATGCGTACGTGTATAGGTTTGACACTGTTCAGACATATGCAAATATAACGGCTTTGTTTGATATGAAAAAAACGACTTAAAGTCTCATCTTAAAGTTGTTGCCGTACTTCGAGGATTAATTTCAAAATGCTTCAGTGGTGTAATCTATGTATATTACTACCCGAAACAATATGATTACCCGTATAATCAGTATAGAGAAATGCTTAATAACTATCAGCTCCGGATACGTTTAACTCTCTTCTGGCGGGGCGAGTGTAGTGTTGTATCGAAGCCGAATACTGCAGAAAGATGGTTTAGTGCAGCAAGTTGTATTTTATCTATACATCTTTCGGATGGTGTTAATCCTTAGAGAACATATAGAACTTTGCTCATTTACAGGAATCCTATGTCCCCATGATTAGATGGAAAAAACAAATTTAAAAATAACAAAAAAAAACTAAAGTTATGAATTGTATTTTTTATTTTGTTCTTTTTATTGCATTTAATCATGTTAACAGATTATTGTAGTTTGCACTTAATTGTTATTAAGTTCTTTTAAATAAAAACTTGTTTCTTTTCTCCTCTTTTTTCAAAAGAACTTTATTTATTTTCC
>JABUQX010023515.1:2500-18882 GCA_015478945.1 Trachelipus rathkii
ACGGCAGCAAAAGTACTGCCAGAATGGGAATCCGAAAAAGATTTCTTATATTTCCAGTACTTGACCAATTAATTATTAAACGAAATTAATTTAATGTTATTAATTATTAATGATTTTATTTTATAAATAGTCAAAATATATATACTATATAATAATATTAATATATATATATATATATATATATATATATTATATATATCTATATATATATATATACGTATCTATACTATATATATATATTATATTATATTAATATTCTATATATATAATATATTATATATATATATATATATTAATTATATATTACTATTATATAATTATTTATATATATATAATTTTATATATAAATATATATATATATATATATATATATATATATATATATATTTCTGTTGCGGCTCTCTATTTTTTTTGGAAATATACATATAAATAAAATATATATAATATATATTATATTATAATATATATATTATAAATATATTATAATATATATATATATATAATATATATAATATTAAATAATAATAATATAATAATATAATAATAATAATAATAATAATAATATAATAATATAATAAAGGACACCAATGTCTGAACATCCAAACCGTAAAAATTACAACGTTTCGGAATACATCAGTTCCCATCATCAGGATACAAATGACAAATAATGAAATAGAAACAGACAAAAAATGTGTTTTGTTGCTTTTAGCCCCTAGCTGTAATTATTTTGGTGAGTGTTTTTACTACTCGATTTGGCAACTAAGGACACTTATTTCTTCTTTAATAATGAACTATATTGCCAATCAAATTTGTTAGCTATGGGCTCTCCCCTTAGCGCTACCTTAGCAAACTTTTATCTTAATCATTATGAAACTATGTGGTTGAACCAATGTCCCCCCAGATCAAACCTTCTTTTTATAAGAGGTACATGGATGACACCTTTTTACTATTCACGGACAAAAGCAGTATACTTCCTTTTTTTAACTATCTTAATGCTCAACTCCACAACATTAAATTCACTAGAGAAGAAGAAAGCAACAATTCTCTGTCCTTCCTCGATCTTATAATTAATAAATCCTCTTTCGACTTCACCACACGTTTATAGGAAAAGACCATCACTGGCTTGGTTGAACTTTTTATAGTCACACCCCTTTTATACAACTGTACGCATAAAACTCTCCTAATAGAGCTACCATTTATCTTCCTCTATTTTAATGAAAAAGATTAATTTCCTTCATAATTTTTCACTTCAAACTATTTCCTTTCCAATTAATCTACGATCCATAATTTCTTATTTAAATTTCCAATTCGAGACAAACTAATCTATATCAACCAAAAAGGATCTTTTCGTCAGTTTGCCATATTACGACCATATACTAAAATTAAAAAAGACCTTCGAAGTATTGCAGAACCTCTATCCCTAACTCAACATCAATCTCATCTTCACTTCCTCTTTTAACATTTCATCTATTTTAAATCATAAGGATAGAACTCCCGTTGCTCTTAAGTCCTCTGTTGTTATAAATTTTCTTGTGAGGCTGCCAGCATCACGTTGTAGCACCCTACTACACTTAACAGTTAGGTCGAGAGCACCGGGCTTTTCTCTCGACATAAAAAACTTTCTCCTGTTCTCCGCCACTCACATCAGAGATATTCTACACTAATATCACCTCTTAATCACTCCAGTTCATTAACTCGCAAACCCGATAAAACCAACTTACATATTTTGGAATCTTTGTTCATACATAATCTTAAGCCTAGTCTCAATAACGACAGTGGTCCATTTAATCTACAATTGCTGTGATGTCTCGATTTTTTGTTCGTCTCAAACCTATCATTCAATCTTGATTAATTTTGTATCCTGAGGATGGGAACAGCTTGTTTCCGAAACGTTGATTAAAGTTTTACGGTTGATGTTCAGACTATTGGTGCTCCTTTTTATTATTAAATGTCGTTTCCCAAAAAATAGAAGCCGGAACGAAATATATATACATATATATATATATATATATATATATATATATATATATATATATATAATATATTATATATTATATATATATATATATAATATATATATATATATATATATATTATAATTATATATTACAATATATATATATAATATATTATATAAATTTTTGGCATATATATTTAATATAATATAATTTTATTTATTATAATTATAAGTATATAATATAATTGATATATATAATATATATATTAATATATATATATATAATAATATTACAAGTATTATTTATGAACTTTATTTTCATATGATTGAATATATATATATATTATATAATATATATATATATATAATTATATATATATATATATATATAGTATATATTATATATATATTAATTATATATCCATTATATATATATATATATAATATTATTATTAGTCCAATTGGCGAACTTCAGATGAAGAAAATAACATATAAATTATGATGCTCTATTTTTGCTGAGAAAAAAATAAAAAAATTAGGGGGCTCAAAAATATTTGCTAAAACAAAAGATAAATACAACATGTGACCTTACATTGACAGTCAATGAGAAAACATTAAGAGAATGTAATGATTAACATGAGCAGATAAAAGGGTTGTTAAAATTTGGGGAGATTCTTAAAGACTACGGTAGTTACTTAAACACTGAATACATTTTTGAAATCAGCCAACATTTTAATGCAGGAAAATAGATAGAAATAAATGAAGTGGTGATAAAAATATAAAATATGTTTTGATGTACGACAATCGCGTTTGGGAAAATATTAGACTTGAACCCAAGAGGGTAGGTTTCGCAACGACCATTTTGAAATGTATTTTTGGAAGGGAATAATTTTTTTTTTTTAATTGAAACACGTAAATGCCAGAACTAAAAGCCTGTGTGTGAAATAATTTTAAAGAAAAAATACTTTTTTGACTGATTTGTGTAATGACTATATAATTATGATATTTAAAGTTACCTTAAAATATTGAAATGATATAAGAAAAACGATATTTCATGGGTCACCAACAAGCCTAATATATATTTGGCCTTCTGGCTGCAGTATAGTATGTATTTTTAAACTATTTTATTTAATAATAATATGTTATTTAAAAAATTTTTTTTGTTTCCTGCACTAAAATGTTCCCCATTCAAAAATGCACTTCCGTTTTTATTAGCCATCGATTTTTGAGATACAGGTGTTCAGCTAATCTGGAGACTGGCCATATATATATATACACACAATCACCAATGAAAAAAATTAATAAAATAGAATCGCAAATAGACAATGAACAAAAACCAATATATAAATAGGACAATAGAAAAGAACAATAATATAAATAGGACAATAGTAATCAACAACAGATACTACAATGTAACAACAAGCAATTTAAATTCACTTTCATTACCACAACATTCTTTCATGATAATAAACTGCAACTAACGTCAGCTAAAATGAATCAGTTGATGTTTATTTTTGTTCCTCCATACGAGCGTTTGAAAGCCCTCGTATGGATGATCAACCGCATTACTTACCATTGACTGCCATCTCAAACTTCGTTAGCGGAGCTGTAGAAAGGTGACGCTACCCGAATTGTACATGCTCGAATAGAGAAGATGACTTTTATATTTAAATTTGTCAAAATCTTTACCTGAAATGCTGAGTAAGCGATTTAGAAAACGAAATATTGAAACATCTTAGAATCGTATTTCTCTTATCGTTTCAACTTAGCCAGAAAAAAAATGTGGCTTAATTTTTATACTAACAATATTTTAATGAATATTGGGAATAAATGTTATTATATATTTAATTATATATATTTATATATAATATATATATATATATATTAATATATATATATAATATATATATATATTATATCTATTATATTATTAATATATATATATATTATAATATAATTATATAATATAATTATTATTATTCATGTTATTTGCCAATCATGTATTGTCAATTTTACTTTTTCCAGTTTAACTAGACTTTCAAAGTTATATCTTACTTTATTCTCAAGTTTCTAACATTTTAATCGAATGAAATCCAATTTTTGAGAAAAAATTACTATTTTCACATAAATCAGTAATGATTACAGAAAGATAAAATTGAATAAAGAAACAAAACTTCTTACCTATATTGAAATTTTCAATTTTCTTTCCGTTTTTTTTATTTTATTTAATTTACATCACCAAATGTTAAAGCAGAAGTTCAATTTAATTCCATTTTGAAAGTTAGTTTGGTTAAAACCTATATATTTGTACTCTTCAGTCTTTTAAATAGATGTTATGTAATTAATGATGTCTGGAGACTACCTAAGTAGGCGAGGGAAAATGGTCGACAGGTCAAACGGTCCGACACGAATCAAAAAACTTCCTACTGCCACCGCAGGTTTAGATAGGTAGGTACGTTACGTTAGTTAGGTTTATGGTGGTTAGGTTAGGTTAAGGTTAGGTTGGTAGGTTAAGTTAATTAAAGTTAAGTTTAAGTTCAGTTAAGTTATTAGTAGTTGTTAGTTTTGTTCGGATCGTTAGTGAAATTCTAAATACCAATATTTTTTTTTACAAATGTTTTACCATTTGGAACTATTCATATATGAGGTGAGATTTTTTAATACATCTTTGTGATCTTTAAAAATGTTTTTAAGAGCAGAGTTAAGTTGATTTTGAATTTACTATAATATGACAATATTTTTCTCACACTCCTTTTTAGGTTTTACCAATTAAAATAATAATTTATCTTTGATATTTTTCAGAAATCAAAATTCAAAAACATCATATGGTTGTAATTGATATTTGGACTTCATACAAGTATATTTGTCAATATCTTTTCATTTGTCAAAATATTACTTGATATTCTTGACGTGCAATGATGTCATTATTTACAGATAAAAAAAAAAAGCTAAAAAAGAAGAGAAAAAAAAGAATTAAAAAGGAAAATAAAAAATAATAATCAAAGTTCTTCTCAAAATTAATCAAACAATTTAGTTCCAGACATTAAATCAAAAGTTAAGGGATTTAGTTAAATGAAAAGAAGATATGAGATGTACTTTTTAATGAGACTTTTCACCATGATTATATTTGAAATATTAATTAAGTAAATAATAAATTGTTTAATTAATTTGAAAACATTAATAAAAAATATTTTTAATTTGATACTGACTAACGATGCCCCACTAATTATATATATTATAATATATTATTATATATATATTATATATATATATTATATATATATATATATATTATTATATATATATCTATTATATAAATATTATTATATACTATATATATATATATATAATATTATATATATAGATATTAATTAGTATATATATCCATCATTACCCACCTTCTCTCCTCAAGATTGGGGGTAAGGTGCGTGACATGCACGGAAACAGAAAGTAGTAGAAGAATAGAAAAGCTCGAAAGAAAGCCAGCCTTTCGCCACCTTTATACTTTTTAGTGAGAATTCGTCGCAGTCAAAATTACCCTAGAGCTTCACGGGAACGCGACGGACCCTCACTATGGCATCTCGTCAATGTGTGGTTCATCCCTTGGACCGGGTGGGCCACAACTATACCCTTCACAAAACCCCGCCATTCACTCTATTATGCACCTTTCTTTCGCCTCTGCCAAATTCACATTTCTTTCCCCAGGCATTCTTTTGACTGACTCAATTCCACTTTTCAATCGGCTCAGCTGTGATTCCAGACATAGGCCGCCGGCCCCCGCGGCCACTATACATCCGTAACCAACCGACTTATCCATCTTTACACATGACAAACCTTCAACGTACTATTCATTCATTCCCTATTTACCTTTCTTCACACCACACAACTCTCTAAATACGTTCATTCCTCATGTATCAATTTTTCCACCTAACACGCCACTAAGATTGTCATCTGAACACATTGTACTTTAGATTATACCTCTTATTCCAACCAAGTCTCACTACTGCTTTTTTTTACATTAACACAGGTATACACATACCTATGTAAGATAAAAGCGCACTCAAGACTTAGTCCCTTACATCCCCACACGATTTTCAAATTGCACCAGCTTGCCCTTCTGCCATTCAACTTTCTACACACCTGCATCATTGTTCTTTTCATCCAACATATCCAATATCCTACAGTATTGAAACTCAGACACTGGTTCGCTTGGTCACCATCTAACATAAACTCACCTAGGAGTCCTCACTCACAACCATACATAACCTTACTCTACGTTTAAAACTTTCCCCCCCAAAAAAAAGCCCCCTTTCCCCCTTTTATTACATCTCCTGCCAAATCCTATACCAATCTCTCCACTCTAATTCAGTATTCATCACAGAAACAAATCAGCCTGTAATATTATATATATATATATATATATATATATATTATATATATATATATTATATATATATATATATATTAATATATATATAATATATATATATTATATATATATATATTTTTATATATAATTATATATTATATATATATTAATATTATATATATATATATCATTATTATTATACTTATTATTATATATATATAAGTATTATATAATATCTATAAATATATATATCTATATATTACATATATATTATATTAATATATATAATATATATATATATATAATATTAATATATAGTATATATATATTATATATATATACTTCCCCTCTATTTACATTTAAAAAATGGCAACTTCACTTTAAAAAAACTAAGAGAGAAACTTTCAAAGGTTTGCAACTAAACCCAATAACGAACGATGTAATTTTAAATGAAGACCGAAGTAAAATAAAAAAAAATCGGACTTTTTTTTTTGTCAAATCTTCCCAAGACTGAATCGAAGAACAAAAAAAAAAAGAAAAAAAAGAATGGAAAAAAAATGGGATGTAAATTTTTTGTTCCGAAAGCGGTAGGTACTTTTTCGCATGAGAAACCTCGGCAAATCTTCTCCGAGTAACTAATAAAAACACAACAATGGTATCAGGCTAGTGAATAATATTGCAATTTCAATGATAAAAACTAATAAATAATAATAAATATAATAAGAATTCAATAATAATAATAATAATATAATAATAATAATAATAATAATAATAATAATAATATAATAATAATATAATAATAATAATATAATAATAATTAAAATATTCTCAGAAGGCAATAATAATGAATAATACTAATAATAATAATTATAAAAAAAATAATATATAATATAATATAATAAATAATAATAATAATAATAATAATATAATAATAACTGCAGTTTTTGCGCGGGAAACAATCAAGTTTTGGATCAGTCTTAATACTTAATAAAGATCATGAAATTGACATCAGTGTTAGAATATACCTTATAATTTATACAGTCACTATACTTTAAACACTGTCGCTAAACAATTTCGAATATTATAATTCAAATCAAAACCATGATCTTATTTATGCTCATTTTCGCCGTTGTCGCATACTGTTATAAAATCTAATGAATAATGTTTAAAAAGCGAAAGCCAAGTTATGTAATTCAGCTACGGGTATGCTTATTTCTTCTCACATATGTAATGAGTACAGGGTATGCTTATTTCTTTCATATGTAATATGAGCTTACGGGGTATGCTTATTTTCTTCTATTTTTTCATATTTGCCTACTGTTTAATAAAGAAGTGTAATAAAATTCGATACATATAAATGATGTGTTCGGAGTATCCCAGTGTTCCTCAAAGCAGCATTCTGACGCTTGATTTAAGTTTCTACTGCAATTAGCAAGCGCCATAATTACTGATCGTCCCTTACTAGTGTGACTTTTTAAAGATATCGAGTGTTTGCGCTTCGGTGTCACTGACATTTTGTAAACAAGTGTAACACAAACATGTTTCAAATATTGAATCCATAGATGGCAACCTTTTATTTAAGTTGATTTGTATATTCCATTCACCTACAAAAACATGTCAAACGAAACTTGGGTTAAATGAATAATAATCATAAAAAATATTCAACAGAGAAAAAATATATTTTTATAAGAAATTACTTCAATAATTTATATTCTCATAAGAAAGTTATTTAAAAAATTTCGATGAGGCACAGTTGGTCATATTGGTTAGGATTTTTTGGGGTAGCGAATTCGTTACTTTTCTTCAATTTTAACCAGATCAACTCAATCTTTAAATCCATCATGATGTAAATACTTTAAGGAAAACTAGTCACGGAGTTATCTTAAATTTAATACTACGTAATATGATTCTAGTATACCTAAGAACCTAACCATATGGTCCGTTTGAACTATCTATTGAATAATTGTTTAAAAATCCTGAGATCAGAATATTACATCCTACAATCAATTATTTATTATTATAAATATGAATGCAACGACTAATAACACACCTGAAGATATACTATATTAAATATATACTATATATATATATATATAATATTATATAATATAATTATATATATACTATATAATATCTATATATATTATATATATATATAATATATACATAATATATATATATATATATATATAATATATATATATATAATATATATTATATATTATATATATAAACATCAGGGATACTACGAAATATATTTACTACATATATCATCTATTCTATATATATATATATATATATATAATATTAAATATCGAAAATGTCTTTCTAACAATAAAACTTTTACACGCATCTTGAAATAAAACAGATTTGCTGAATTGACAAAATTTACCTACGATCCATTTGAATTTTTAGTCAAATTTTATCGGTTAGATGTGCCAAATGGTATTAAATACTTTTCAAAATAACTTGCTGCAAAGAGGAAAATAAATAAAAAAGAAGGAGATGCGCACTAACAAATCGAAGCCTCAATAGAAGATACAATATCAAAATAAATACGATATATTAGTATATATATATATATATAGTATATATATTAATCATATATATTATATATATACTATATATATATATATATATATTTAATATATATATTATATATATATAACTATATATATATCCTATATGTATAAATTATATATATATTACCATATATATATATATTATAATAATATACTAAATATATATATAATTATAATTATATATTATTATTAATATATATATATATTTATATTATTATATATGTAAAAGCAAAGAAATCTATTAAGAAAGGGCAGATATTATATATAATAATATATAACTATATATATAATAATATATATATATTATATATATATATATAATATATATATATATAATATTATAATATATATATATATACTATATATATCCATATATTATATATATTAATATATATATATTTATATATATTATTATATTATTATACTATATATATCTATATTATATATATATATATATATATTATATTATATAGTCTTATATATAATAATATTATATATATATATATATCTGCCTTTCTAATGGGTATAATCATAGCATTTAAAAATTTTTACATGAAGATATTTTTGTCATTTTATACTTCACTTAAAAACCATTAAAGTATCTACCCTTTAATCCTACAAAATCACAAATAAATACTGTAAGAAAAAATAAGATACATATCATGTTATATATAAGTATATATAATATATATACTATATATATATATATAGTATATAATAATATATATCTATAATATATATTATATATATATATATATATATATTAATATATATATATATATAGGTGGTTACAAAATGGAAGAGATCAGAGTTCAAACAAGATGAGCTCACCAGAAGAAAAGTTAACTGACATTATAATCCGGTTTAATGGCTGAAATGTCGATTCATGGTTTTAAAGTATTTAAGAGTGTCGAGAAGTAGAGTAACATAGAATCAAGAACAATTTAATTCATTAAACCTAGAGGAGTGCATGACAGAAATCTGAAAACTATACTCACTGAGGTAGAGTTGAAGAGTAAGAAAAAATAGGCAAAAATAAAAAAAAAAAAAAAAAAAAAAAAAAATCACAAAGTCTCTAGGATTTAAGGAGGTTATGTAGTAGACTTATTCGATAGAAGAAGAAGAGTCAATATAAATGGGGAATTGAGACTGAAAAAAAAATCTTAAGTTTCAACTTTTTCAAATGATCGGGTACGGATTGGGTGGTCACAATATTGAGATGCGTACACGGAGTAACAACTTGATAGTGCAAACAATTTATAGAGAACCGAACAAAGGAGAAAAGCAGAACTCTGCTTGGATTTGAATCTAACACGTTAACAACATCGTTGCAAACATAAGTAAAACATCGGTTTTTAAAGGAAAACTGAGTAGCCCATATACAGATAGAAGGTGAAAAAAAAGCTTTACTCTCAGAGCACTTTGGGCTGTGACAACAGAGTTTCAGTCAACAACTAATGGTTACATTTATAGAAACAAGGGTAGTCCTCCTTAGCATAGTAAGAAATAGGACTTTGCTCTTGAGCGGTTAAGTTAACTGTATTAAAATAAAAAAGTCATCAGAATAGAAAATGAAAGAAATAAAAAGCAAATTTTACAGAAGTAACGGAAAAATGAAGTAGATCATACACCATAGAAAAATTATAATTCATAAAGGGCTTCATCCACACTACCATTTTTGGGTTTCGTCCAAAACAAGCCAGAGTCATTGAAGAGTCACAATCAGACTGGCATTCACCCTATAATACTGGTTTGTCTATTACTATTTCATATAGACTGTATATAAAAAAAGACTATTTCACTTATGTGGTAGTAGTATGTATATTGTAGATAGTATTGTTTTTAATAACTTCATTTAAGTTAAAATTTATAGACACTATCTGTACAGTATCAAGTGTGTGAGAGAGCGAACATGCAATTTAGAAACTTCTAGAAAAGATCAGTTAATTTTAAATAAGGTAAAGGTTAATTATGATATATCTAGAAAGCCATATTGGGATATGTGACTTCTAGGGGAGTGCGGCTTAAATATTATATTAATATAGTATTATTGACATAGTATATTGGACAATTATCATAGGGAATTAATATATTAATATACATAGATAGTGTTTTAATCACCTACTATGATATTATAATAACTAATACTAAAAATAAAAGAATGTGAAATAATAATATAAAGGGTAATAATAAAAGCGTGGGCGGGGATCGCTACTTTTTGGTATAGATCTTCAAGGTTTGCTTGTACTTACTATAATAGTAATAGTCTATTATTATTATATTAGGTATAATCCATATAGTATAATAGTTATAGTTATATTTGTGGTGTTAGTATATATACTAATTATCGTACGTATAGTTATTTCAATTATTATTATTATGATCAAAGCTGTGGATTTGATATATATTATATTATCTACTTTTATTGAATATATAATATAATATATAATCAATATATTAGTGCACATAAATAATTTTTTATTATTTAATTGAACTTTTCTATTGTTGATTCTATCACTAACTGTAACTTTAATTTGTATTTTATAGGTTAACTTTTTATTTTTTTCTCTTATATTCTAATGTTAATTTTAGTAATTATTTCTATATTTTATTTTCTGAAATCTAAATATTTTTTGTTATTAAAATTATTATTATTATTATATGGTATTTAGGAACATTTTATTATATAACAAGGTATTTATTAATAATTTTTTATACTCTATAGTTCATCTTGGGATTTGGGGATATGCCGGCAAATTGCTTTTGGGGCAGGATTAGTTCTATTTTATGTTTTATAAAGGGCGTATTAGATACTGCTGGCTTATTCTTTCCCTTTTTCTTTTCTCAATTTTGCATAATCTTATATAAGTTTATTTATGTAATAATTTCTAATTTTTTGGAATTTAATTTTGATTTGCTTTTAAACTCCTGGACCAGCATTCTGGAGAGCCCTGGGGGAGCGCGTTTCGATCTTCTGGAGGCTATGTGGAGGAACGGCGATTTTGAAGGCCAAATGGAAAGAAGATCGCTAGTTCCATGAAAGGGTGAAAACCCTATATGAATATATAACTCAAACTCAAACCAGCAACGGAAGAACCATTGGGGGCTGTAGAAAAGGTTTTCTAGAGTGCTCCAGGATCAAGAGTTTCGAGGCTAAAGGAATGAAGATGCTGGCCCAACTGACAGGCGAAAGGTCCTACCAGAGAATGGTGTAACATCGCGAATTGTAGAATTATGAAATATATTGTCCACAAGAGATGGGTTTTTGTCCAATAACTAACTTGACAATTCCTGGTATTATTCGGTCTATTCAAAAAACACACAAAATAAAATTATCAAATTGTCCCTTAGGAAGATTTTCACAAATGTAGTCTTTCACTCAGAGCACAAAATTCGGAACAATCACTAAAGTCTGGAAGTGCAGAATTCTGCAGTAACAGATTGCACTTCACAGACTATCAGCACCCTTTACTTGTAGAAAGAAATCTTTCAATAAAAGTAATAGTTTCCTGAATCCAGCCAAAAGTCTTTTAAAAATGTCATATAACAATTCCCATATTTATTAATCTATCATAAAAGTATATAAATTATAAAGTATTATATGAATATTTTCTATAACTTAAATATATAAGTATATAATTCAAAATATATATATATATATAATAGTTTTATATATATAATATAGATATAGTATATATAAAATGTATATATATATATATATATATATAATATAATATATATAGTATTAATATATATATAATGATATAATATATAACTATAGTTGAAATATATATATATTAACTATATATATAATATATAATATATATGATATATATACTAATATATACTTTATAATAAATATATATGTATATATACTATTATAATACTATATAATAAATATTATATATATATAGTATATATATATCTATATATAAGTATAGAACTTTCCTTCAACAGTTTCCAATAGGTCTCTCTCTGGTTACTTATTCAATCCTTTCTTTTTTAATTTCCTTTCGAAAGTAATCGCAAGACTTTCTAATCCCTTTCAAGGGACAAAATCTTCAATTTGTCTTGAAAAAAACAATCGATGATGATCTATCTGATTCTTCTAATGTCTCACTGTCCGTAAAGAGGTTTATTGAACCAGGACTTCCAAATAATAATATATGTCACAATACAACAGATTAATCGTTCTACGATGAATACTCAATAACTGATAGAATCCTCACGATAATCGTATTCCAAGAATAGATCAAAAGACCGAACCAGGTAATAATAAATTCATCCTTCTATTTAGGTTTTCAACCGTATCTCAGGAAGTCAGGTGTAATGTTACCGTGTGAGTCTTTCTCCCCAACGGGACAAATTTTATTACAAAAATAAAATTTTCTTAAGATTTTTTTCAAATAAAAATCATATATATATAGTATTAATATTAAACTAACTTTTGCAAAATCAAATTAATTGCTTCCAAATAATAAATTAAAATCATCCGTAGGGTTTCGGGAAGCTCAGAATCTCATTTTCCATAGTCCTAATATCATAACACATGCCCCCATTAAGAAAGAAAACGGTGCTCTTCTTTTTGACTAAAACAATAATCTTTCATGTCCCGATTCTCGCTAGGTAATCTGCGGCGGTATTTTTCATACCCTTAATTGATTCCAGCCTAAACTTGTATTTTTGCAGAAGCAATGTCCACCTCATTACTTTTGCGTTTATGTACTTAGTCTTCTGCATATAGATCAGCTGCTGATGATCCGTCTACAAAACGAACTCCTTCCCAAATAAATAATTATCAAACTTTCGCACTCCAAATACTATACCTAGCCCTTCTTTTTCCAACGTAAAATAAACTTTCTTCCTCTTAAATAATTTCTTACTCGCATATGCTATAGGGAATAGTCCGTCATCGAACTCCTGCATCAATACTGCTCCTAAAGCCATATCACTCGCATCAGTTTGGAGTTCGAATAGCTTGGTGAGATTGGGAAGTCATAGTATTGGCTAACAGACTAACATACTTTTCAGGGTCTCGAACGAATTCTCCTGAGCTATTCACAATACTACTTTGCTTGGTTGCCTGTTCTTCGTTAGGTCGGTTAACGGTGCAGCTATCGTTGAGTAATTGGGTGTAAAATTCTTGTAGAACCCTGTCAGTCCTAGGAATGATCTGACCCCTTTCTTGGTATGTGGCCTCTCCGCGTCCCTGATCTTCTTCATATTGTCATCTTGTAAGCGACCCTCATCAGCTTTTGCCTAGAAGACTTAGTTCTCTTACGCAATCTCGCACATTTTGACGGCCTGAGTGGCGCCCAACAATCTTGCCAACCTTCTCAACAGATATACCCAATTTCAATTATATGGTCGTCAGGAGTTTCGTTTACAATTATGTCGGCCAGTAACTAACTGATCTCATCATAGCCTCTAAATATCTTACCTCACAGCCCTAACCACGACAGTCGCGCCTGCATTTCATCTAGTCCAAACGGCATCTGTCAGAAATTCTATGCCCGCGTCTGGCGTTACAAAGGCTGTCTTGGGTATATCTTCGTTCCTCACCGGGATTTGCCAGTAGCCTTTACTGAAATCGATTTTTGAGAAGTATTTATCCTTCGCAAACCTGGCGAAA
This sequence comes from Trachelipus rathkii, assembly GCA_015478945.1. NCBI lineage: Eukaryota > Metazoa > Arthropoda > Malacostraca > Isopoda > Trachelipodidae > Trachelipus > Trachelipus rathkii. The sequence continues at coordinate 17,041 of JABUQX010023515.1, forward strand.
ATCTCTTCAGTCACTGCCACTGGTTCAGGGTCGAATAACGTGACCTAGTTTGACTTCCGGTAGTCTGCGCATACCCGGTTGGATCCGTCTTTCTTCTTCACCATCACTATCGGGGATGCATAAGGAGAATCAGACTCCCTAATCACTCCCATTCTTAGCATTTCGCCGACCTCTTTTTTAAGTGTTTCTCTCTGGGCATATGGTATGGTGTACACCTTACTCTTTATAGGGACTTTGGACGTCAAATTAATCTCGTGCTGCACTATATCCATATTTCCTGGCAGATCCGTAAATACTCGTTTGAACTCGTTTAGTATTTCTTTTATTTTTGATCTCTTTTCTTCTTCTATTTCGGGCCCTATTTTAATATCCTCGACGCTTTCCTTAGGCGTACAGCTTCCTAAGACAATCGCGTCTTCTCCTAAATCAACTTTTTCCTTCTCACACTCTTCGAAATCTACAACTCCTACGAACGCGATATGTAAAACATCCGGCGTCTCTTCATCTCTTTTGTTGTATATTTTTAACAAATATGCGTGGTACGTTCTGACCTTCTCATTGACTTGCACCCTAAAGTCATTCTCGCCAATGGTGCCGACGACTTCATAAGGACCCTTCCACTGCATCAGTAACTTTTTACTTTCAGTGGGCAGTAATATCAATACAGAATCTCCTATTTCGAACTTTCTCTCCTTGGCGCTTTTGTCGTAATAATGTTTGGTTTTACCGGTTGGTGCTTTCTAATTCGGTTCGAGTGCTATTTTTAAGTCTCTTCTAATTTTTGGATCTCTTAAGTGTACAGAGCGCATTACAAAGGTGATCATCTATGGCATGGAGGTGTATAATCCATATTCTTTACATTATCTGTCCATTGATCTCTCCCCACGCAGATCGGTCCCTCACATACAGAGACAATAAATTCAAAGGCGCGAACCGGTTGCTACTCCCATGCGGCACCGTCAGATAGGCGAAATAAGGGTTTTAAGTATTTTTCTATCTTTTGGGTGTTCCTACATGTTCTTTTAGACAGCTCTTGTATCTAATCGACCGTGAGTTTTTCAACTAGGGCCATTACATATAGGGTAGATATGGCTGTACACGCAAACCTCTTCCACAGGTATAATAATAAGTCGGACAAAACCACATTATTATCAATTGGCACACTTCGAACGACCTGTGTCACCATGAAGTCGGCATTAGTCAGGTTCATCCGTGATTCGACTCTCAAATCAGCTACGTGGTACCAACAGTCCACCAAAGTTTGCAAAAACCGTCTCCGTGTTTATATTTTTAGGCGGAATGCTTTAGGTATCTCTCGTAGTTCGTTGCGTAATTCACTGAAGGTGAGTAATTATTAGTAAATGCCTATGCATCATCTTGAAGAAACATCCAAGTCATTGTAAACACGGGAGACTTTGATGTAATCGGAGGCTCGTAACTGATTGTCACAGTCAGATAGTACAACCGCAGCCACCAGGGGCGGCTTTGGAATGCCCGGGGGGTTTCTTAAAGCGGTGGACTGTTGTCATTGTGCCGTTTTACAACCCATGCCCGCTCTTTTGTATACCAGTCTTTAGTACTCTGGCCAATAGTGTCGGACGTATGAAGTGACAGTATCGGGCATAATCTCGTTCATAGGCGAGCCCAGCAGAACTCTCTGAGAGTAGACCATCTGTCCGTCGTCTTACATCAATTCCGTGATGTCTGCACATGAAACATCGTGTGCTAAATCATGAACTTACCGGGCTCTTTCGCAATTTCTTGGTACCCGGCCAAGCTACGATTTGCTGCGCTCGAGCCCTCTTATCTTTTACAAACCAGATATAGAAATTCTTCTTCTTT
>JABUQX010023516.1:0-20000 GCA_015478945.1 Trachelipus rathkii
AACGGCGACGCTGTTGTCGATAGTTCGAGTCCTGGCGCGAGCGAAATTTTTTTCGTCTTATTGCAAATTTGTCGTAAGAAGCATGTTGTGTGCCTGTTGGCGTTCCTTGACCTTGGTCGGTTGGTCCTGTTACCCATGAGCACCCCTGAAGAATGCCGTGTAGCCAAGGGGTTCCAACCATCCTTCTGTGGATTTTAATAAGTAACTAGTTTCAAAGCAGTTAAATCGAAGCAGAAAACTTAAAAACTGTAACGAAATACCTTTTTTTTCTGTGGTGTCAGACAGACTAGGGGTTTAACCCCTCTTGTACATTTAAGTCTAACAGCGACGCTGTCGATGATTCGAGTCCTGGCGCGAGTGAAATTTTTCTTCGTCTTATTATTGCAAATTTATCGCAACAAGCATCTTGTGCCCATGTCGGCGTGGCTTGACTTTGGTTGGTTGCTCCTGTATGTAACACGGGAGCAAACTAGCAGAATGCTGTGTAGCGCCAGTAGGTGGTTAAAAAGCACCCTTTTATGGTTTAAAAAGTATCGAGTTTCAAAGCAGTGATTTCGAAGCAGGAGACTTGAAAAACTGTTTGAGATACTTTCTTTTTCTGGTGCGGCAGATTCTGGACTGGTGGTAGGTTTCCTGTACATTGTCTAACGGCGACGCTGGTGTCGATGGTTTGAGTCCTGGCGTGAGTGAAATTTTTCATCGTCTTATTATTGCAAAATTTATCAAACAAGCATTTTGTGCCCATATCGGCTTGGCCTGACTGGTTGGTTGCTCCTGTAACCCAGGAGCAACCCATCAAAATGCCGTGTAGCCCCAGCAGAAGTTCTATATCTATACTTTATATCTGTACCTCTTATTCCAGACCATAGTCTCACTACTATGCATTAGCACAGGTAATAGCATACCGTCATGTAAGACCCTAGCACACTCAAGACTTATTTCCTTTGCATCCACTAAGGATTTAATTGCACCAGCCATCTTCCTTCCATTCACAACTTTCATACTACATTCTGCATCATCCGTTCCCTTTTCATCCACCATATATCCTAAATATTTGAACTCAGACATTTGTTCCAGCTGCTCACCATCTAACATAACTTTACACAGAGAATTAACTCACTCAAACCACACCTTACTCATTCTAGCCGTTTACGCTTCAAACCCTTCCCTACACACATGCCAAATCTCTCTCTACTAATCCCCTCAAAGCTATTTTAGATCGCCACACTAAACTAAATCATCCGCATATAATAGGTGGGCACCCTCCACTCTCTTTGATTTCTCTCACACCCTCCCTTTCTCCCTCCCCCCCTCTCATTCTTTCATAACCCATCCATATATATATATATATATATATATATATATATATATATATATATATATATATATATATATATATATATCTATGTATTTATTAAGCTCCTCATATTTCTTTGCCTACATATATTTAGATATATTTGTTTATATATATATATATATATATATATATATATATATATATATATATATATAGCATATATATATATATACATATATATATATATATTGTATATATATACAGCATATATAGCATATATATATATATATATATATGTATTCTACATCTATATGTCTATATATAGATAGATATTTACAGATATATTCACATTATTACATATGTTATTTATATCTATATATATATATATATATATATATATATATGCATATATACATATATTAAAGAGTATATATATATATATATATATATATAGCATATATATATATATATATATATTATATACATATATTTATTAGAAAGAAAGAGTTATATATATATATATATATATAAAGTATATATACATATATATACATACATATATTATTATGTCCTTTTCAATTGGAATCAATTCAAGCCTTTGATATATTTCTTTTACAACCCAAAAGAAAAATAATAATTATTTTTCTCCGGCTCCGGCTCAACTCCGACTATAGTTTCTGCATTGTTTGAGAATTGTGCAGTACTTTCTGGCAATAAATTTTTCACGTACAAAAATATTTTTTGAAAAATTTATGCCCAGAATCCGGTTCCGTTTCATACTCCGGCTGCGGCTCCAGATCCGGCGCTGGATCCGACTAAGGTTTCTGCACTATTTGAAAATTGTTTAGCACGTCTTCTGGCAATAAACTTTTCACCAAAAAAATATTTATAGGAACAAAATTATACCCAGAATCCGGCTCCGTTTCCGACTCCGGATCCGGATCCAACTAAGGTTTCTGCACTATTTGAACATTGTTCAGCACGTCTTCCGGCAATTAATTTTCATCTGGGGTGCCTTTGAAAATTTATAAAAAGGATCTGGCCTCTTAACTCCGGCTCCGGTTCCGACCTCGATCTGATCCGACTCGCGTTTTGAACTAATTTGAAAATTAGTCAGCACGTCTTCTAGCAATACATTTTTCAACTAAAAAATATTTCTTGAAAAATATTTATAAGCAAGATCCGGCTCCGGATCCGACTCCGGATCCTGCTCCGGATCCGGATCCATCAAAGGTTCCTTCACTATTTGAAAATTGTTCAGCACATCTTCTTTCAACAAATTTTTCACCTAAAAAAATATTTGTTAAAAAAAATTCATACCCAGGACCTGGCTCCGGGTTCGGCTCCGGATCCGGCTCCGATCCGACTAAGGTTTCTGTAATAATTGAAAATTGTTCAACACGTCTTCTGGCAATACATTTTTCGCCTAAAAAGATATTTTTTGAAAGAAATTAATACCCAGGATCCGGCTCCGGCTCCGGCTCCGGCTCCGACACCGGCTCCGAGTTCGGCTTCGGCTTCGGATCTGACTAAGGTTTCTGCACTATTTGAAAATTGTTCAGCACTTCTTCTATCAATAAATTTTTCACAAAAAAATATTTTTCGAAAAAAATCATACTCCGGCTCCGACTTCGACTCCGGCTCCGACTCCGAATCCGGATCCGATTAAGGATTCTGCACTATTTGAAAATTGTTCAGCAAGTCTTCTGGAATAAATTATTCATCTAAGAAAATTATCTCTTGAAAAAATTTTTATACCAAGGATAAGGCTCCGAATGGATCCGGATCCGGACCCGACTAAGATTTCTGCACTATTTGAAATTTGTTCAGTACGTTTTCTGGCATTAAATTTTTCACCTAAAAAATATTTTTTTTGAAAAAAATTCATACCCAGGCTCCGGCTCTGACTCCAGCTCCGGTTCCTACTCCAGTTCCGACTTCACTTTCGGCTCCGGATCTGACTAAGGTTTCTGAACTATTTGAAAATTGTTCAGTACGTCTTCTGGCAATAAAGTTTTTACCTAAAAATATTTTTTTAAAAATTCATACCCAGGATCCGGCTCCGGCTCCGGATCCGATCCGACTAAGGTTTCTGAACTATTTGAAAATTGTTCAGCACGTCTTCTATCAATAAAATTTTCACCTAAAAAAATATTTTTCGAAAAAATCATACTCTGGCTCCGACTCCATCTCCGGCTTTGAATCCGGCTCCGGCTCCGACTCCAAATCCGGATCCGATTAAGGATTCTGCACTATTTGAAAATTGTTCAGCAAGTCTTCTGGCAATAAATTTTTCATCTAAGAAAATTATTTCTTGAAAAATTTATACCCAGGATCCGTCTCCGAATCCGGATCCGGATCCGGATCCGACTGATCAAGGTTTCTACACTATTTGAAAATTGTTCAGTGCGTCTTCTGGCATTAAATTTTTCACTTAAAAAAATATTTTTTGAAAAAAATTCATACCCACCGGATCCGGGCTCCGGCTCCGGCTCCCCTTCGGCTCCGGATCTGACTAAAGTTTCTGCACTTGAAAATTGCTTCTTAAGCACGACTTCTGGCACAAATTTTATATAAAAATATTCTTCTGAAAAAATTTATAATATTGCACCTGCTCTGACTATGTCTCCGACTTCGACTCCGGCTCCGACTCCGGATCCGAATCCGACTAAGAATTCTGCACTATTTGAAACCCAAGTCTTCATCACGTGTCTTCTGGCAACAAATCTTTTCATATCTAAAAAAATTTTATTAAAAAAAAAAAATTTATACCCAGAATCTGGCTCCGAATCCGGCTCCTCCGGATCCGGATCCAACTAAGGTTTCTGCACCATTTTAAAATTGTTCAGAACGTTCTAGCTGGCACAAATTTTTCACCAAAAGAATATTTTTCGAAAAAATCAAACTACGGCACCGGCCTCTGACTTCGCCTCCACTTCGACTCCGGTTCGACTCCGAAGTTCCGGATCCGACTAAGGATTCCACTATTTGAAAATTGTTCAGACGTCTTCTGGCATTAAATTTTCACCTAAACAAATATTTTTTGAAAAAATTCATACCCCCGGCTCCGGCCCGGCTCCGGCTCCGGCTCCGGCCCCGGCTCCGGCTCCGACTCCCCACCTTCGGCTCCGGATCTGACTAAGATTTCTGTACTATTTGAAAATTGTTCAGAACGTTCGCTGGCACAAATTTTTCACCAAAAATATATTTTTAGAAAAAAATCATACCCAGGATCCGGTTCCGGCTCCTCCGGCCCGGCTCCGGCCCGGCTCCGGCTCCGGCTCCGGCTTCGGCTTCGCCCAGCTCCAACTTCTTCTTCAGCTCCGGATCCGAATAAGGCTGCATTATTTGAAAATTGTTCAGCAGATCTTCTAAAAATATTCTTCGAAAAATCATTTCCGGGTTCCGGCTCCGGACTTCGACTCCGGCTCTCCTGGATCTCGATCCGGATCCGATCCGATCCGACTAAGGATTCAGTACTATTTGAAAATTGTTCAGCACATTTTCTGCCAATAAATTTTTCATCTAAAAATTATTTCATGAAAAAAATATACCTAGGCTCCGGCCCGGCTCCGCCCGGATCCGGATCCGGATTCGGCTCCATTTATCTGACTGAGTAAAATCCAAAGAATGAGCTAGAGGTTGAGAATATGAAAAAAAAATATTTTCTATAATTATAAATAAAACATTTTTTTATCCTAAACATGGAATTGCAATTTTTACTGGAATTGAAATTTTTTAGTTCGACACCTCTCTAAATAAATTTCTGTATCTAAAAACTATTTAGAATTTTTAAAAATAATCACACCATGATGTTCAGGAGGAATTTTTATACTAATTTAGATAATAAAAAATGTGAAAATTTTGATTTTCTTCAAAAGTAGGGTGGGGGTCTAGTTATGAAGTCTCCCCTTAAATTTCAAATAATTTATAAATATTTAAATAATGGACTCACAGGAAATGTTCAAATCTCTCATCTTTAGGAAGTTTTCTTTGCCACATAAATAAGGGCAAATAGCCGAGTAGATGTTGTTTACTTCGGCCTCGTGTTGGAATATTTAATTGGCCGGTTTCGTAATTTCACATTGTTTCTTCCACTTTTCACAAATTTTTTATCTACTATTGTAGAAAATGTTGCAATAATGCTAAAACTGTAAAAATATTTTTAGACAGTTGGAATAAATCTTTTAAATTCATATTCACAAAAATAAGAACACAACATCACGCTTGAGAATTTAAAAAAAATGGCGCTTCTTAATTATATAAAGATATTTTCCTTTCAAACGTTCCAATAATGCTGAAATTTAATATAAAAAATGTTAAAAATCTAGCTTATTCCCAAATGGGTTTCCTCGATAGTTGTAATTTAAATATCGATAAATATCGATAGGTCAGAAAGAAACTTAAGTTTATCTATATATATATATATATATATATATATATATATATATATATATATATATGATCATTGAAAGAAGAAAGAAGTACATATATATTGAGTTAGAAGTTACATATATATATATATATATGTTATATATAAATATATATATTATATTATTGTTATATTATTATTACATATATATATATATATATTAGTTATATAGCATATATATATATATATATATATATATTATATTATTATATATATATATATATGCTATTATATATATAGTGTTAACACTCCTCTCTATTTCTGATATATGTTATACATATACATATATTACAGGTATAAGGTTGGTTATATATAGTTATAGCAGAAGAGTTGGTAAAGAGTCCATATATGCAGCATATATATTAAATATATATATATATATATATATATGATTTATAACAAAGAGATATATAGATATATATATATATATATATATATATAATATAAATATATATATATATATATATATATATATATATATATATATATATATATATATATATATATCAGAAATAGAAGAGTTCCTATAGGGAATGTAATTTTATATATGAAAAAACATGTGAAGAAATCACATAAATTCATTTTAGCAGACGTTTCGTATTTAATGTTAATACATTTTCAATGCCAAAAATAGAATGAACAAATAAAGTTAATAATATAAATTTAACAAAATAAATTATTTAAAAAAATATTAATACTATATAAATTCAAAATAGTGTAAAGTGTAAAAAGTGATAGTAAATAAAAGATTACTAACAAAAAACAGAAAAGTAAAATGAATGGGTAAAAGGATAGAAAAGACAATAAATAAAAAGAAAGAAGCAAATGGAGAGAGAAAAAGAAAGAAAGAAAAATAAAACAGATCAAGCAATTTGAAGTGCCAAAGAAGAATTATGGATATTAAGTGTTGGTTTAAGTGTTTTTATGAATAAGGACTCTAAAATTTTAATTTCTTTGTTTGAAAAATTTTGTCATACTCTTCACTCTCTCACTTCTATGCCTAAACAATAATAGCTACATACAGGACATTAGAAATGTAGCCTATAGATATTTCTATAAATTTAATTCAAGAAAAATTTTCGCCTCTATCTTTTCTTTCAAGAATTTTAGGATTCTTAAGAAATTAAATCACGATAGACATTGTGATCACTAGACCTGACAAAGAACAAGATGTGGTTCTCTTGAATAAAGATACTCTACATGTAACTAAACTTCTTAATCTTACCTCCTCTAGCAACAAATACAAACTTTTGAATGTTGATGTATTCAAGTATATTAACAAAATTGAGGACAAAATCAACAATTTTCTTCGTTCTCTAAAATCTAAAACATTATAGCAGACTGTTGAAATTTCTTTACAAATCAGGTTCTGTTCTCGGCGGTTATTTGGTCTACCCAACACACAAAAGAAAACTGGTCAAAATTTCTTACCTCAAATTCTTCGGAACAATTGAAAGCGTTCCCGGTTGTCGCTGAGTAGGAATTGAGTACATTGCGGTCAGCGAAAACGTTTAAAATTGTCAAAATGAGAAGTATGAAACTGTTCCCCATATATAGCAGCATATAAGAGCAGCAGTATATAGCGTTATATATATATATATATATATATATATATATATATATATATATATATATATATATATATATATATATATAATATATATATAGAGAGAGAGAGAGAGAGAGAGAGAGAGAAATTTTTTTATATCAAAATCCATATTTCTATCACTCATTAGCATAATCATGAAATATTATTTCGCAAATTAATTTAGTTTGACCTGATATTATTCCTTAAAAACCTTGTGTAAATTGCTAATGATAATTTTTAAATTAAATTTTAATCTTTAACGAAACTTCTGAATTTAATATTAATAAATAACTGAAATTGGAAGGAACTATACTTCCTATCGCGTGGAAAATATTGCTAAGCGGTCGAATGATTTAATTTTCATCAAAGTACTTCATATAATATACTTTACATTGCATATGATATACTTCACATCGAAAAGCAATGCTATGAAATTTAAAATAGTTACCCATAAGTCATTTTATTTATTTTCCTTTTTAATATTTTCCAATAATTTTTTAATTAATTATGAGAAAAAGTATAAGTTAAAAATTTTATATTATATCATATCAATATTTATTTTTCAACTTCGCTTTATATTAAAGTTATTTTTATTGATTCTGTGATTTAAGCTAACAAATGCTAATTTGTTAGGGTGGCAATGGTGTGTAATACCAAGGCCGTTTATAATATATATATATATATATATATATATATATATATATATTAAGTATATATAAATATATATATTGTTATTAAAAGCAGCATATATTTATATATATATATATGTATACGTACATTATTATTTTATATATATATATATATATATATATATATATATATATATATATATATATAATTTACGTTTCTTAAGGAAGTAAAATATATATAAAGTGAACAGTTTAAGGGTCCTCAGAACCGGTGTCAAAATTGAGCATACAAAACTGTTCAAATAGAGTAATTTGTTTCTATCAGATTGACAATTAACCACTCACAGAAAAAGTACTCAGTTGAGAATTATTTTTTCTCTTTTTGACATTTGAAAACTTGTCATTTTGACGACTTTGCATGCTCAATTTTGACACAGGTTTTGAGAACCCTAAATTTGTCATCTGAGCAATTTTTCTTTGTGTGAAGTAGTGTACCGGAACTGAAATTTTCAGTTCCGGCCGGAACCGGAATTAGCCGGAATACAAAAAAAAATTCCGGCCGGAACTGGAATTTCTTATGAACTTTCCTTTAACTATAAAGAAATGTAAAAAATATATTTTATATAACTTTCAGCATAAAATCTTATATTTAGTACAACGCCACTTCATGAACATATGGAAAATCATCATTGAAGAGAATATCTGGAAGTCCAAAAATTTTAATACTAAAAGGGAGAGTCTTGTATTTTCTAGAACAGGGGAAACCACAAAAGAGCAATAGATCCAAGCCGTGAAATAAGTGAGTTTTGAGGAGAGTTTCTCCCAAAAAAAGATTTGGCATATCAATGACCCCAAATCACAGAAAATAATGAATTTTATCGCAATGAGTAACCAGCCATTCACAGTCACAGAAGAGAAGGGATTCATAGAACTTATTGCCCATCTTCAACCAAAATATCTTATTCCTAGTAGAAAATATTTTGTAGAGAAAATGTTACCAACTTCATACAGGAAATTGAGATCAACAGTATTCGAGAAGTTATCTAAGGCTGATCAGATATCATTTACTACAGATATATAGAGAGCTAAATAATTCAAACGAGTCATTTATTTCTTTAACTGCACTCTGGCTTACCAGCGAGTTTGAAAAATGGACTGTGTACTCCATTGCAAGTATTTCCCAGGTTCTCATTCTGGAATTAAAATCACTATGAGTTTTGAAATTATGATGAATAATTGGGAAATTCCTCCTAACATAATCCATTTGATCCTTCGAGATGGAGCATAAAACATGAAACTTGGAACTGATTTAGCAGGATACACACATGTTTTTCTTGTTTTATTCATAAACTTCAATTTATTAAAGAACAGTATGATTTAATAACGAAATGTATGAATATTTGTACACATTTCAATCATTCCAGTTTTTAAGCTGTAATGAACTTAAAAAAATAAGACCAGGATCCATAGGCTACAAGCCCAATTATTGACAATCCAGGATGTTAATACAAGGTGGAATAGCACATATTTGATTATAGAAAGAATTGAATTTTTGAAAAGACCTCTGCAAGTTTATATTATAGAACAATCAATCATTTAAGCTTTGACTGCTAATAAATGGCAAATACTTGAAAAAATTAAGAGTTTTGCAACCATTTCTCATGGTTACGGAAACTATAAGGCAAAATCAATTATATCATCAATTATTCTACATATTTGAGCTCTCCAGCATATCTCTCAAACTCTGAGGACGACAGCAGAGAATAAAGAAGAGCTGAAGAAGGCATTAGAGTTTAGATTTATGAATAAAAAGGAAGAGAAAGGATCAATAGACATATATCAAAACAAGATAATTGTTTTAAATACTGTAGTAGACCCAAGATACTAACTGACTTTATTTTCTAATGAAATAAGAGAATTGAGTAGAAAAATGGATGCTTGAAGAAATATGCAAATAATTGAGGGTAGAAAGTGATAATAGTAGTAGCAGTACAGAAGAAGGTTCAGGCTGATGAGTCATTTTCAGAAACGAGCATTATCTACAATAAACTAAGATTTGCCAAGTACCTCAAAATCACCAGGAGCATTAAGAAAAGAAATTACTGCAAAGTTATTTAGTTTTTATAAGTTTGAAGAAAGTGAAAGTGACAGCGAGTCAGTTAGTGTAAAAAGGAAAAAAAGAAAAATCAGTGGCTCTTCAAAAGGTGAAATTTTTAAAGAAATTGAATTTTTTTTTTTACCAGAAAAATCAATTTCTAATCTGGGAAAAGAATTCATTAATTGGTGGAGTGAACAAAGCTAAATTCCCAAACATAGCAGTACTAGCCCAAAAATTACTCTCCTTTCCAGTCTCCTCCATATATTCAGAGAAATTATTTTCATTTTCAGAAGCAGGAAATATATTTGAGGAAAAACGTTTAAAAATATTGCCCAATACTGAAACAGTTTTTCTTTTACTTCACCACAATTCAGCAATATTTTCAAAAGTTTTTAAAGAAAGATAACTTTATATATATATATATATATATATATATATATATATATATATATATATATATATATATATATATTAATGAGCAGATGTTGGGTTGCTATAAGATAGCAGCAGCAGTGGCAAAGCAATTTTTTAAATTACCATGAATATATCTGTTGGCAGTAAATGCTTGTTGTATGTACTAGGAAAGGGAATAGTAAGAATAGAAAATTTAGGTAAAGGTTAGTTTGAAACTTTAATTGTAATATAAACAGAAGAAAGTTAAATTTTCTTTCAATTTTTTTTATGTAAGATTAAGTAAGTCAAACATAAAAAATAAATAAATGGTTTTATTCTAAATTGTTATTTTAAATTGTAAAATTGTAAAATTGCAATTACTTAATTGGGAAAACAGCTGAAACTCATTAGCCGAAGGGTTGGTATATCTTGGCAGGATCAACCGGAAATAAGAATACCTTAATAGATGTCTTCTCAATGAAGAAGATAATTGTTCCACAATTCTGTATGAGTAATATAAATACTGGTCTTAATTAATTTATACCTTGTTAAAAGTTTTATTTGTACACCTGATTATCAGAAAGTAAACTTACCATTTTTTGTTTACTGATGAAGACTAACACCGAGTCGAAAGCCAATACAACTTTTTCTTGAAAGAAAATTTATTCCTTCAACCAGGGTCTCGTATTAGTATTCCCGACCTCTGGCGTACAAATATTTAGTAGATTTTAATGTCATAAAACCTGCCCTTTTAACTTTTTTAGGTTCCTTTTAAACTGCTCGAAGTACTGGAATTTACTTAAAAATTGCTTCGAACAAGAAGATATGGAAAAAAGACCTCGGTCTCAATTATATTACTTTGCGTTATGCAAGCGAAGGATATTTTGCAGGTTGTGGAAGTTTGTTAAATAAACTATAAACTTACGTTTATATATGCATTAAAGGTTTAAATATGAAACCCTTAAATTTGAAACCTTGATACCGATACCTTAATATGAAACCTTGATACCGATACCTTGATACGAAATCTTGATACCGATACCTTGATACCCTTTTATTGTTTAAAGATTATTAAACATACGTTCAATAAATATACAATAAATACTGGTTCAAATAAAAAGCCTTTAAAGGTGAAACCTAGATACCGACACCTTTAATATGAAACCTAGATACCGATACCTTTAATATGAAACCTAGATACCGATACCTTTAATATGAAACCTAGATACCGATACCTTTAATATGAAACCTAGATACCGATACCATTATTATGAAACTTGTCAAAAAAATGATCACATAATTCTTAGCTTTTTAAGAATATATACAGTTTTCACTTTCACAGAAAAAAAGATTGTTTAGTTTTTGATAAACGACTCGATCACCAGAAAAAAAAAAAACAAGCTCCGATTCAAACACAGAGTTAACTTTTTACTTGGTTATATTTTTATACACTCCGGGGGGCGGGATGCCTCCAACTATCTAGTGGAGGCATTAAAAGAAAGGACAAATAAGTAAAAAAGACATATTTACAAACGCTCCTGGAGTATTCTCCTTATGCCAAGACAATTGGCTGGAGGGATTTTAACTTTTTATTCCGAATCAGATTCAGAAGAGTCACTCTCTTGAAGACGTGCTCTTGCAGCTACAGCTGCTTTTCGACTAGGTCTTGAAGGCTTAGCTGTTAAGATCGACGTTGGGCTAGAAGATGTCGTAGAGGTAGATGGAACTGATGATGGAGGGTTCGTTTTTTGAGAGTTCCCGCTATGAGTTAAGGACAGCTCCAGAGGATATAAGTGTTTTATCGAATGATGATTTACTTGTCCTCCTGGAGACTTGACGAAAACTGATCTAACCTTTCCATCATCTCCATGTACTAATTGAGTGACGATGCCCAGCTGCCAAAAAGGGCGCTCTTTGACAGGACTACGTACGATAACTACATCGTCTACTTTGACCAAGTTATTCCATCCGGTCTGGTAAAGATTTCTACCTATCTCGCGGAGACTTAGCAGATATTCTTCATACCATCTGGTCCGAAATTCTTCAAAAGTGTCTGAGGATGATCGAAGAGATTTGATCAAAGCATTTCTAGTAGGTGTTATTAATGGTTGAGCAACGTTCTCATTTCTCCACACCATGCTTGTTTTTGAATGAGGCTTCAAAAAACAATTAGGCGTGAGAGGAATTACATCCTGAGAACTTGACGTGTAGGTAAGAGGTCTCGAGTTTATGGCATCCGAAATTTCCGCAAGAATTGTTAAAAATTGAAAATATTCAATGGAGGATCGTCCGATGGTTTTCACGAGACAATCTTTTACCACTCTCAAGAGTCTCTCCCATAGGCTACCGGTCCAGGGACTGTATAAAGGGATTCTTCGATGTATGATGTGATTTTTACGGAGGAACTCCTGCCCATTTTCCGAGATGACAAATGATTCAAATGATTCGACTCCCTGAACAAAGGATTTTGCATTGTCGCTATACACAACGTCCGGTACTCCAAAGCGACTGACGAAACGTTTGAATGATTGGACGAATGACTCAGACGACATATCTGCTATCAAATCCAAATATACAGCACGCACATTTAAGCACGTGTATATGATGATGAACATTTTTTGGGCCTGTGGAGAGCCTTTCACCTTCACCCACCAATGCTTGGTGAAGTCCACTCCTACATGTTGGAAAGGGCGGAATAGTTCCACTTGAGCCCTCGTAAAGTTGGTAAAGCGAGGATATTTAAATGCAAAGTTGTTGTACCTCTTGCATATGATACAGTCAGTAAGAACCCTTTTGATGGTAGCTCTGGCTGCGGTGATCCAAAAACCTCTAAGACGGATGTTTGTCAAAGTGGCTTGAATTCCCAAATGTTTGCACTCATAGTGAGCATTTCTGATGAAAAGAAGAGTGAAATGATGACTTTTTCCCAAGAGGATGGGGTTTAGCACATCAAAATCATAGTAGTTGGATCGAGCAAGTCTTCCCTTGCTTCTTATAAGATGTTGATCATCAAGAAACAAGTTAAGATGATTGACCAGATCAGGTGGTGGTTCGTTCAACGAAGGATTAGCTCTTGCTCTTCTTAGAAAAGCAAGTTCTTTAGGGAAGGACTCTTCCTGCATCCTCCTTAGGCAATACAATCGTGCCATTGATTCACAATCAATGTTTATTTTTCGTGTGATTGCTGAAAACTTAAAAAGGAGAGAGCATACTCTTAATAGAGCGTGAAGATTGGAGAACTTTTCAAACTTGATCACAGGTGGTGGTACAGCTTGATTTGTAGTCAGAAGCACAAGAGAAGGATTGCTTGTGCTATTTTCCCACTCTGTTTCAGGCCAATAAATGGGGGCCGATGACAACCATTCAGGACCTTGTTTCCAAAATGAAAGGGATTTCCCAAATTCAGTAGTTGTCAGACCTCTGGTGAGGAGATCTGCAGGATTTTCTTCAGATCTTACGAAATGAAATTTGGGAATCAATTGCTGATTTTCTCTAAGAGAAGATATCATTTTTTGAATATCTTGAATCCTGTTTTTGACGAAAACGCTCTTGTTCTTTTTTCCTCCTTTAAGAATCCACTGCAAAGTAATTTGCGAATCAGAAAAGATGTTTAAAGTATTGAATTTTGAGTTAGGAAAGCCATCAAGGACCTGAGGTAGACACTTGAAGGCTAGAAACACCGACAAAAGCTCTAAGCATGGTAAAGTCTTTCCTTTTAAGGGGGAAACTTTTCCCTTAGACCAGAGAATGCTTGGTTCTTTGGCTGAAGAGGAAACATAGACCACAAAGCCATAGCAGGTAGAGCTGGCATCACAGAAGATGTGAAGAGACAGGTCGGAACTTTCTGTCTCGAAGCAGGACCTATCGAAAGAGATATCCTTCAATAAGTTTAAATCAGAACTCAGCTTCTCCCATGAGGTCCTCAACTCCTCGTCAATTTCGTCATCCCACCCCATCTCTTGTTCCCATGTTTTCCGCATGAGAAGTCGGCCTCTGATGGTAACAGGAAGGAACAGGGAAAATGGGTCAAAGACCTTGGCAATTTGAGAGAGAAGCTGACGTTTTGTTTTGGTTGTTAAAGAAATATCAAAGTCACTCAGTCTGATAGAGTCTGAAGCAGTATCGAAAAGATATCCCAGAACCCTTTCTTCCGGATTTTGGTGTGATGATTGTTTTCCCTCAGACTCTAGGAGTGTTCTAAGTTCAGGACTATTTGTGCTCCAAGAGCACAAATCAAAACCACCCTCGTTCATGCGAGTTGGTGTCTGATAAAATATGTCTGTTACAGTGTTGATCGAAGAATGAGAGAAGATAAAGTTGTCCATATAAAAATTGTGCTCCAGTAATGAAGAACAAAGATCAGGTGGATACTTTTTCGCGTGGTGTCGTATAACAGCACCTAGTATATAGGGGCTGACTGCCAGACCAAAGATTATGGATGTATATCGAAAGGTGTTCAGAACACCATTTTCTTCCCAGAAGAAGCAGAACCTATTACGATCCTCCTCCTTCTTCAGTCTAATTTGTAAAAAAGCCTTCGATATATCTGCCAGCACTACATACTTATTGGTTCTAAATTGTAAAAGCAGTCTAAACAAAGAAGCCATCAGATCTAAACCGGGGTAGCAAGCCTGGTTAAGAGATGGACTATTCCCGACCCGAAGGCTGCAGTTGAAGACCGGCCTCACTTTGGTTGTCACCTGCTCGGCAGTCTTCACTACAGGGCGATGGGGTATCCATATGTGCTTATGAAAGTCCCTCGGAGACACCTGTATACGCTCGATGATTCCATCGGCCAGATATTGACGAAAAATGTCCCCATAAGTAGACTCGAGGTTTTGTCTTTGAAGGTTTTGCTTTACTCGATGAAGAGCTGCAAGGGCCACTCGGTGGTTTGATGGTACCTCTTTTAGCACATCTTCGTACCACGGAATTTCTACATGATACCTTCCCTCCTCGAATCCTATGCTCTCATGAAATTTGCGATTGAAAATGGTGTCAATGGAGCCTTGGTCGGCTTCCTCGTTGATGCCAATAGATTCCAGTTTGTATAGGTTTTCGAGACCCACGTCCAGGTCCATGTTAGGGTGTGTGTGAAGAAGAGGATCGAAGTAGGAAGGAGATGGATCTATAATAGAGTTGACGACTGTTTCGGGAATTTTATTTATAGACTGACGGAGAGAAGAGGTCAACTTTGATTGTCATGAAGACTCTTCCTCCTTTTGTTCATGAAAAGAATTAAAGTTGAAAATTGTGTCAATTTGAGAAGGTGTCAAAAAACTCTTGACAGGGCCAAAGGGTATGAAACCATGGCAGGACTCAATAGCACTTCCTCTCAAACAGTTGACAACTTTGAAATGTTTCATCAGGTATAATGAATCTATCCCCAGTAGACACTCCACATTTTCTACACTATCTTCATGGCGGCCCTTATAGTAGAAACGATCCGCAATCTTATATCCATTGCGCCTGATGTTATATTCGGCTCCCATTAATCCCCTTACCTCAAATCCGATGTTAAGACCAGGATCTATGAGCATGGGAACTTTGAAAAAAGAGTCACAACAGAGATTCAGATCCAAGTCTATGGAATGCATTGTTCTGGATTGTTCTCCTAAAAACGTTTTAATTGTTTTATTGCTACTAGGAAGAGAAGACAAATCCACTCCTAACTTCTCCAGGACTCCATTATGACAGTAGCTCCTCTGGGAACCAAAATCAAGAAGACAGCGTACCGCTACAATTTTATTTCCTTTTTTTACCTTAAGGGAAACAGTAGGAAGAATGTTGCCCGATGGAGTGGATCCAGCATTGATACATAGATGATTTCGGCTGGTATCATCATCTTCTGTAAAGGTGGCAGCAGACGACGATGTAGAAGGTTCATCAATGGGTTTGGGTCCTTTTCCCTTGTTATTGGACTTAACGCCTGAACAGCAAAGAGCAGAGATGTGAGCCTTGCTTTTACACAAGACGCAAGGAAAGTTAAGACCATAAGTCTTTGCTGGACATAATAATGTCTTGTGTTTAGTGCTGCTGCAGCAGGCACAAAGTCCTAAGGCACTGCAGCGCTCTCTTCTTGCTGCCGGATTGGGATAGGTCGAACAAGAGGACATGAAATGAGCACCCCCACAAAGCTTACACTTAACTGAGAAGGTCTCGTTTGTAGCTTTAGATGCTCTTGGAGAAGAAGTGGTTCGCTCCTGCATGGAGCTCTTTTTTGAAACTTTCGATACATAATAAGAAGAGGTCTTCTTTTTGCTTGGGGGTGAAGAATTAGACATCTTTTTTGAAGTAGAAGAGAGAGGTTTATTCTTCATCCTTTCCATTGATTTCAAAATCGTATGATATTGTTCAAAAATAGTAATAACAGATGGGTACTCCACATTGGTAACGATCTTCATTTCTCTTAAGAAATTTTGAGGTAACTTATCAACCAGAATATGGCTGAGAAGTTTACACCCTGCTGAATCTTCCTCCAAAAGATCCACTCCGAACTCTTTCAACTCGTGGAGGTGAGCCCGTACCTCTGTTACGAAAGTTCTCACTGCTTCAAGATTCTTAGAATCCAAAGCAGGAGCAGAATATATTTGGTGCAGTAATGAATCAATAATAAAGGGCTCGTCCAGATATAGTTCTTTCAATATCTGTAAAGCTACTTCATAATTTGCGTCTATATTTGGGAGGTGCTCCACATCCTTCTGAGCTAGGCCGGAAAGATGGGATTTCAAATATTGAAGCTTGGCAGCTTCTGAGAGGTCACGTCTGCACCCGATGATGTTTTCAAAAGAAAGCAAAAAAGATCGAAACTGAAGACGGTCAGTTCCTCCCGAAAAGCTTTTACACTTTAGTGGAGGAATTTTGACTTCCTGTTTGTGTGTAGTTAAAGTCTTCAGCATAGAATGGACCTCAGATTGTTGCTGGTCCGATTCCCTGAGGGATTGTATTCCTGATGCTGACTCATGGAGCGAAACGTTGGCAGCCGGAAGGCTGAATAAATTTTGGATTTTCTGCTGCTGAAGATGGTAGTGGGTGGATCCCACTAATTCCTCATCCAACAATTTAGAATTGTATTGCAGTATATCTGAAGCACAAATTAAGGCCTCAATTTCTCCATCGTATCTACGTATCTCTCCTAACATTACAGACACCTCCTCCAACACAGACGAAACAAGAGAAAGGTCACCATCTTTTACGATTTCAGCTAATTGCTTGAACATGATGGTTATTTTTCGCTTCAATGTTCCTCTTGATCTCCTCAGAGGAACTAATTTAGCCTTTACATCATCTGTCACCCTTTTCTCCTCCTCGGGGGCGGTGTCACCTACGCTGTTTCCGATATCCGTAGATATGGAAGTTTCCATTTGATGAAGCAAAGTGTTCAACGAAGACAAATCAGCTGGTTCCATTTTGAAAATTTTAAAGTTTGTGCTATTTTGATCGGCGGGGGGGGGCTTTAAAGGTGCCCTGAGAGGCTAAACGACCCTATATATAAAGTTGCTCCACCTCACGAACCTCAACGACTACCAAATTGGAAGCACAAACTATCACACCACTTTAATTAAAGAGTTAGAAATAGATGTCACGTGACAAAAAGACGAAAGGGGATGGTGTCATTTAAAATGAAGGCAGTATGAGTGAGACCATGCTCACACACACACACACATATATATATATATATATACACCTTAGTGTATATATATATATATATATATATATATATATATATAATATATATATATATATATATATATATATATATAATATATATATATAATATATATATATAATATATCATATATATATTAGGGCTATAGATAAATAAACGCTTATATATATTAAGTGTTATTTATCTTTTAGCCTTTTCAGCTTATTAATTCTTAAATGATAAACTATTCACACTTTTGCATAAATCAACCGTGCTCAATGAGCAATTAGCTATCCAAAAGCAATTTTTTAAATTACCATGAATATATCTGTTGGCAGTAAATGCTTGTTGTATGTACTAGGAAAGGGAATAGTAAGAATAGAAAATTTAGGTAAAGGTTAGTTTGAAACTTTAATTGTAATATAAACAGAAGAAAGTTAAATTTTCTTTCAATTTTTTTTATGTAAGATTAAGTAAGTCAAACATAAAAAATAAATAAATGGTTTTATTCTAAATTGTTATTTTAAATTGTAAAATTGTAAAATTGCAATTACTTAATTGGGAAAACAGCTGAAACTCATTAGCCGAAGGGTTGGTATATCTTGGCAGGATCAACCGGAAATAAGAATACCTTAATAGATGTCTTCTCAATGAAGAAGATAATTGTTCCACAATTCTGTATGAGTAATATAAATACTGGTCTTAATTAATTTATACCTTGTTAAAAGTTTTATTTGTACACCTGATTATCAGAAAGTAAACTTACCATTTTTTGTTTACTGATGAAGACTAACACCGAGTCGAAAGCCAATACAACTTTTTCTTGAAAGAAAATTTATTCCTTCAACCAGGGTCTCGTATTAGTATTCCCGACCTCTGGCGTACAAATATTTAGTAGATTTTAATGTCATAAAACCTGCCCTTTTAACTTTTTTAGGTTCCTTTTAAACTGCTCGAAGTACTGGAATTTACTTAAAAATTGCTTCGAACAAGAAGATATGGAAAAAAGACCTCGGTCTCAATTATATTACTTTGCGT
This sequence comes from Trachelipus rathkii, assembly GCA_015478945.1. NCBI lineage: Eukaryota > Metazoa > Arthropoda > Malacostraca > Isopoda > Trachelipodidae > Trachelipus > Trachelipus rathkii. The sequence continues at coordinate 19,124 of JABUQX010023516.1, forward strand.
TATGCAAGCGAAGGATATTTTGCAGGTTGTGGAAGTTTGTTAAATAAACTATAAACTTACGTTTATATATGCATTAAAGGTTTAAATATGAAACCCTTAAATTTGAAACCTTGATACCGATACCTTAATATGAAACCTTGATACCGATACCTTGATACGAAACCTTGATACCCTTTTATTGTTTAAAGATTATTAAACATACGTTCAATAAATATACAATAAATACTGGTTCAAATAAAAAGCCTTTAAAGGTGAAACCTAGATACCGACACCTTTAATATGAAACCTAGATACCGATACCTTTAATATGAAACCTAGATACCGATACCATTATTATGAAACTTGTCAAAAAAATGATCACATAATTCTTAGCTTTTTAAGAATATATACAGTTTTCACTTTCACAGAAAAAAAGATTTAGTTTTTGATAAACGACTCGATCACCAGAAAAAAGTAGAGAAAAAAAACAAGCTCCGATTCAAACACAGAGTTAGCTTTTTACTTGGTTATATTATTTTTATAATATAATATGATAAATAATTATATATATAATAAAAATTAATAGGTATATATATAATATAATATATATATTATATATATATATATATATATATAATATATAATATATATATAATTTTAGCAATTAAATTTGAATTTAATGTGAATATCTTATAATCCTATATTTTGAGGTATTTGAGTAAACTTTCTTTAAATAATACTGTAGGTATGTAATACACTGTATGAATACTACACGAGGCTACTATTATATTTTGTTAAAAGATGGGCTATGGGTTATATAAAATAAATCTCTTCCAGCAAATTTTTTCTCAGAAGTAAATTGTAATTCCGGTTCCGGCCGGAACCGGAACCGGAAAAA
>JABUQX010023516.1:25000-37500 GCA_015478945.1 Trachelipus rathkii
TATATTTTACCAGAAAAGTGCAATGTACCTTATAAGCATATTGAAAAAAACATCCTCTTTTATAAAGACGACATTCCAGACCCTCACGACGATACACTAAAAGGAGGGTGGTGTCTCTGGCAGCGTAAATGGCTGTAAGAAAATGAAAAATCAAAAAACCTAACGAAAATTGCAAATAACTAATTGTGACAAGAGGAGGTTTCCTAACATTGCTTCTCTCCTGAATATCTTAGCAGTATTGCCTGTATCCACCGCAACAGTAGAAAAAACCTTTTCGACATTAAGGCGTCTGAAAACGTATTTACGGAATAGTGTTGGAGAAGATCATTACAGGTCTTGCTTTACTGATAATTCATCAAGATCTCAGCACAGAAGTCAGCAATTAAAATATTTTGAATCACCTCAGTCAAAAAGCAAGGAAACTGAAATTGACCTTATAAAACGATGGTAAGTTCTTATGAGAATTATATATATATATATATATATATATATATATATATATATATATATATATATATATATATATATATATATATATATATATTATATATATATATATATATATATTATATATATATATATATATTATATATATATATAATTTATTTATAATATTACTATTTATATTTATTATTTCTATTAATAAGTGTAGTGAGTGAGTGAGAGTGTCTAACCCTCGTTGCCCCTTATACTTAATATATATTATATATATATATATATATATATATACTATAAATATATATATATATATATATATATATTATATTATATATATATATATATAATATATATAATTTAACTTCATTTGAAATGATAAGTCGCAGCCCCCCCCCCCCGAAAAAAATTCCTGGCTACGGGCCTGATGACCTCTCATGTCCTCTTTCAACCAGATATTTGGGAGATCGTTGAAGCAGAAATTGATATAGGATGAACAGAAGAAGTAGGTGATATATGTAATCCTGTTGAGCCAGATAAAAATCTAAGTTGCTCACCCAAAGGGTGCTAAATGACTTGGTGATAGACGTTAATCGATCTTCGGATGTTGTTGAAGTTCTTAGTAAGGAAAAAAAATCGAAATCTTTTGGCATTCATTTTCTTTAAATGGTATATAACACGAGTTGTTGCTTTTTTATTGATGCTCTGCTGTCAGTCTCCAAAACTTGATGAACTATTTTGATATCTGGTAAAGTACTCCTCAGTAGAGGATCATTTTGAATTATTCAAATAAAGTTTAAATGGTGTTCTCCTGCAATACAGAAATAAACGTTTGTTTTAGCTGTTAAATTAAGGAAACTAAAACAGAGGTATGAAAATTGATTTATGATAAGTATAAAAGCTATACAACTGGTTGATTGGAAATTTCAAATTCCTAGGCATGATTTTGTGTCAAAACACATAATACACAAATATGCCAAGATTTTGTGCATGAATGTGAGAGTATACCTGAAGACAAGTACTAAGTAGTAATAGAGAGGACCATGTAAATACAACATGCATGTGCTTAGGGTTTGACCAATAAGTTTACCAAAGTTTAATCATCAAATTCATAATTTTCCACTATCTTTCTATTAAGTTTGAAAGACTCTCAAGTGATAAAATTAAAGGAGTAAACTCAAGAACGATTGACAATTTGAATTAATTAAGAAATATCCTTGGGTGAATATGAAAAATAACTATTTTGATAAGCCTTTAATCCAGCAGTCGACCAACTTTTGAGAATAATAAGAAGTTATTTACAATAACAGAAAGTGTAATATTTTTCTACTTCAGAAACCTTATTTACAACATGCGTGAAAACATTTTTTTGCGTTCTTTTCTTGATATTTTTTACCATAGAATCTCTGCAACCTAAGAACGCTCTGAAAAAAAAACATCAACTTACGATTAGAATGTACAATAGTTGTTTTTTTCTTTCAAAAAGGATCTTATCTTAACTTAAAAGCACAAAATATTTGAATGAAAATCCTAATTACTAAACGTCTGTCTGTTCAACGTTTTGTCCGATCACTAACAGAACAACTGATTTGTTCACTTTGTTATTGAAATTTACCGACTAGGGTAACTTAAGAAAATTTTTTTCCTTGATTTATAACATTTAAATGAGAAATAGATTCAAATATTACAAGAAAAATAAAATTGATAAAAATAAAAAATCAAATTTTAATGCTTTGTAAAGAGGAAAAACGTAATAGGGAGGCAAATTAAAAATATGAAGCAAATCAGGAATTTCAAATTAAAAGACTTAAAATTGAATACTAAACCATGCCTAATTTTAAATTATCAATTTCAATGCAAATCACGTCTAATTCAGAGGCGTCAATCATGCGTCAATTATTTGTTATTAAACCTAGACTGTTTTTTGAAAATTCTATTTATTTAAGCCCTCATTTCCATATAAGCCAGTTTCTGGATAGGAGAATTATTAAAAAATTACAACAAAAATTAATGCCAAGGGAAGTTACAAAACACGAATATTATTTATTGTTCAAAAATGGCGTATATATAATTATAAATATATATATATATATTATATATATATATATATATATACTATATAATATCATATAAGTATTATATATATATATAATATATATATATATATATATAATATATATATATATTATATATTATATTATATTATATATATTTATATTATATATATATATATATATATATATATATATTTATATATATATATATGGGGATAATTGGTTTAGAGCGACAACTATCATCAATCCATATCTCAAAAACTACAATAGCCACAGGGAAAAGGAATACATTGCTGGAATGCTGGTCCAATTTTAGGGCGGAAAAATGGAAAAAAAAAAAAAAAAAAAAAAAAAGAAAAGAAAAAAAACTTATATATCTCAAAAAACTACAATAGCTACAGGAAAAGGAATACATTTTTGGAATCCTTGGAAAATTTTAAATATAGAAAAATGTAAAAAAAAAAAAAATAAAAAAAAATTATTGTTAATAATTATAGTAAATATGAATAGAGAGCCTATTTAGAGACCTTTTATTGGTTACTCGTTAAAATAAATAGACTTTCTATTAAATTTTGTTTTTTTTTCCTTTTACTAAAGAATACCCCAAGGGTATACCGCACCGATGGCAGGAGTCGGGGTCTCTCGGCCTTCCGGGGAACTACGGGGTAGGACTAATTCCCCCCCTCCGGGGAGGGTCTCCGGAACCCCCGCTCTTTGGTATTTGGGTGTCGCGGGGGGTGTTCCTCGCCCCTCCCCTACGGGGTATGGAAAACGCCCCCCTGTGTTCCCAGTCGGCTTCGAGCCCCCTACATTGCCTTGTAATACTTTACAAATAATATATATATATATATAATTATATATATATAATATATATTATGTCCCCTGCTCCTAAAAAAACATAAAAAATAGCCAATATTTATTTTATTTATTTATTTATTTATTATTTTTTTAATTTTCCTAATTAAAATTTACAAAGATTCGAAAAATGTTTTTTCTTTTTGGTTTATCTTTTGTAGTTTTAACAAATATTTTTTTTTTTTTTTTTTTTTTTTTTTTTTTTTTTTTTTTTTTTTTAACAGTTTCCGCAATAAAATTTGCCAGGATTCCAACAATGTATTCCTTTTTCCTGTAACTATTGTAGTTTTTGAGATTGTGATCGATGATAGTTGTCGCTCTAAAACCAAATATCACCTATTATAATATAAATATAATAATATATATATATATATATATATATAATATATATATATAATATATTATATATATATATACTATATATATATGTGTGTGTTGTGTGTGTGTGTGTGGTGTGGTGTGTGTGTGTGTGTGTTGTGTGTGTGTGTGTGTGTGTGTGTGTGTTGTGTGGAATGGCCAAGAGCATGAGAGGAAATAAAGAACCGGAAATGCACACGGTTCTGAATAAGAAAGGAGAACCCCTTCTAGAGGAAGAGGAGGTGACTGAAAGATGGAAGGAGTATTTCGAGGAATTAAAATTGAACGTAGAGGAAGGCGAGAGGAAATGGAAAGAACATACCCCTGAGAGTAAGACTATTAACATGAGGAAAATCTCTGTCGAGGGAGATGTGACCTAGCAGATAAGTTATATATCCACACGGAAGCAATTAAAGATACTAAAAATGAGAAAAGTGCAGACTAGCTCCACCCCTGAATAATGAATAATTCCAAAACTGGAGAGGGAATAATTAAATGGTTGACAAGACTTTTAAATCAAGTATGGAACGAAGGAAAATTACCAACAGAATAGAGGAAAGCGGTAATCTGATCCGATACATAAAAGAATATGAGGAAATATAGAGGAATAGTATGTTAGTTTGGGTGAGTGAAATATATGAGAGATCTTGGAAAAAAGATGAGGATGGAGTCGAGGACAAGATCGGAAAATTGGCAACACCGGTTTCAGACCAGGGGAAAGTACACTGACCTAATATTTACAAGAAGATGTTAACAGAGAAAAAACAGTAAGAGTGGAATGAGAAGGTGTATGCTGCATTCATAGACTTGGGAAGTCATTCGAATACAGTGCCTAGGGAGGGACTGTGGAGAGTGCTAGAGAGAGACCGATGTATGCCATACCAGATAGTCTGATAGCAGCCATCAAAAGTATGTGCGAAAACCCAATAAATACGGTTAGAGGAACAGGATGAGAGAAGTGGTTTGAATTGAAAACAGGGGTTAGGGACAAGGAAGTGTACTGTCAAACATTGCTCTTTTCCGCTTTTACCTGAAACAGTTGTCTTAAAAAGGAAATGCATAAGGAGAATAGAGAGATACGTTAGTTTATGCAGGATGATGCGGCAGTAATAACATAGAAGCTCAAGACCTGCAAGAAGCTGTGAATTGCTGGAATGAGGTACTGAAGTCAATGGGCATGAGAAAAACCGAGAGAAAACGGAAATAATGGTGATTGCAAGAGAGAGAGAGAGAAGAGATAGTAGTGAACATAGAAGATATAATGCTTAAGCAAGTGAAAAGATTTAAGTATTTGGGCGTGGTTGAAAGGAAGAATTGGAAGATTTTCAAAGAATGTGGGAATGTTATACCCGTTGCTAAAGGAGAGAGGGATACTTACAGAGGTTAAAATATTAATATATAAAACAATTCTGAGACCGATATTGTTGTATGGATCTGAATGCTGGACATTGAATATGATACAAAAAAAGCAGAATAGAAGCTGCGGAAATGAGGGTGCTTAGACTCGTTAGAGAAGTATCGTTGAGAGACAGAATGTGGAGCGAGCAGGTGAGAAGAGATATACGGTGGCGTATGGCGGTTACAACGTAACGGCACAGACGAAACAGAAGTTTAAACTAGGAACGAACGTTTTGAAGACGAGAATAATATTTTGCGAGAAGATTCTGGAGGAGTAAGCACCTTGACAGGGCATACCCTAACAGGAATGGATGGTACAAAATTATATATATATATATATATATATATATAATATATAATTATTAAATATATATATATATATATATATATATATATATATATATATATATATATATATATATTTTAATATATAATCTTAATATATAATATAAAATATATATATATATATATATATTATATATATATATATTATATATATATATATATATATATATATATATATATATATATATATATATTATATATATATTATAATAATATATATATATATATATATATATATATATTGATATACAACTCGTTGTTGAATAACATGTATTTTGATATAAATATGGGACTAAACGAATATTTGTTAAACCTTTCGTTATTTTTAATGGTGGCAAGAGTTCGTTCTCTGAAGAGTTTCCTGGAACAATGATAAAAGAGACCAAGGGTTGAAAAATACACAAGGATTGTGTTTTTTATATAATAAATAAAGAAAGATAAAATAATAACTATGTGCTTTTTTATTAATTCCAAAAAACCTATTATCAATTATATTTATAAACCAAATCCCTATAGCTAAACCTATTAATAACCTACTGCTAAATACTAATATATATTAAATCAAGTTAATAGAAATTATATTTCCATTTGGACTCAATACAAAGCCAATATTTACCGAATATAATTGTAATTTATTCAATTGTAAATATTTATTGGACTGATACTTCCGTGGAAACTGGTGTTCTAATCCTGGCCTGAATTCACAGCAAAAATGTACTTTTATTCCTTCGGAAAATGCCCTTTCCAAGGGCTATTTTTGTGAAAGAACTTAAACTTTGGCGTGGCGGTCAGCAAAGTTCGATCCTATCCTGTGAGTCCTGTAAAATAGTTTTGTTTACGTCCACGAGTTCAACTCGATTGAGTCACAGAATCCCTGAGCGTCCTGAAAACTTCGTGTGTGAAAACGACGAAATTTTTTACTAGGTGACTCGTAACCTGTATTCACCTTCTTGGCTTCAATTTTTAGCCGTAACCTGATTTTGCTCGGTTACCCTTAACCAACGTTTCCGACTTCGTTTCTACTCCAGCCCTTGCATCAGTCCCCAACTTTGTGGAAATTAGAATAGTAATATATAGCAATTATGATAGGCTATTTCTATTACAATATAATATATATATATATATAATTATATAATATATATATATATATATATATATATATATTATATATATATAATAATTATATATATATATATAGTAATATATATATATATACATATAATATTACTATATTAATATATATATATTATATATATTATGCATTGAAAAAAATTATAATATAAGTTACCACCAATGGAGGAAAGAAGAAAACTTCCTTTAATTGGTTTATTTCAGGCTTTTTTTGTAGAGATAGAGTGGAAGGAAAAAAAAGTCTATGATATAAATGATTTTTAAATATTAATGCTGGCTTTTATTCGCTCTGCTTCAGATTCAACGGGAACATTTCCTGTGAGTTAAAAAAAAAGAATAAATTTACCATAGAAATTGATTAAAAAAAAAAGAAAAAAAAAAAAAAATAATAAAAAACGTCGTCCCCCAGGAAGGAATCCAACCCTGTCAGGTTGGGACCCATCGAAAAAGGTCCTTGGGTTTCCACGGCCTAACGGACTATTCCGCTGGCTGCCAGGCCTTATCGCGGGAATATACGAGTAAATTGAGAATAAATTACAAATGCGAAAAAGGAAAAGAGATAAAGACCTAACTCTGGTGAGCGGATGATATGATGACACCGGTAGAAGAGAAGATGCTCTCCAAAGTGGCCATAATCAGATTCATCTTTATTCCTTCTTCAATTGAATTGACCTGTAAGCAGGCAATTTAAGTGCCAAAGTTCTACCACTTTTTTTTTTCTCTTTTTAACAGATTGTCAACACTTATGGGCAGGGCTTAGTTTTTCTCTTCATCCATGTACATCAAAGAGTCTGCATTAACAGACTGATTAGCAGAAGTTTCTTTAACCTTTTTCTTCCGTCTTCTTCTTTTCCTTTTCTTTTTTCTTCGTCTTAGCAAACTAAACTAATGAACTTTCATTAATGAAATCTCAGGAGTAATGTTAATAGTTTCCAGCTTCCACTCTTCATTGTGTTTCTCGTTTTTTATTTTCGTAATTTCCACTCAGACAATTGGCGTGCTCTCAAGGATTAAGGAGTCTTCAACACCTTTTGACTTCCTTTATTTATTTATTTTCTTTGGTGGATCTCCAGTTTCATAAGCAACATTAACAATGGACGAACTATTTGAACCATTTATTGCCGACTGTTCCTTGGATTTAATTAGTTTCCTTTTTTTCCTCTTCAGATTTTTTCTTACCACTTCAACATTTCCAATACATGCTTTGAACATTACATCAGCGCAGCGTAAACTGATATTCTATATATTGCATAAATTGGTTGAGACGATAATCCAAGCAGTAGCTCAATTGACGAAAGTCAAGCAGATTGGGAATTCGACTTTAAGTGTGATTAGTGTTAGCCGAAATATTTGCCAAGTAAGAAAGTGTGCGATGGACAAACAACCTCAGTACATGATTTTTAATAATGACATTTGCAGACACACTAATGGCAACTGACAAAATAAAGCACAACTGCCAAAAATTAAGTGTTTAAAAATGAATATTGAAAATGGAGGCACTAATAGGTTGTACTGAAAACGTTTTTTTTTTGGACATCGTTTTCTAACGTGTTTTTTATCATTTTTTCTGTTTTCTTAGGTTAATAACTCAAAATGCCTTTCATTAAGTGAATAAATGTTAATAAACTCTGAAAAAATATTATTTATAACTAACAATTAACAACAGCCATTGTTTATTTTAATTTACGGCTTAATTTTGTAAGCTTCTATGTAAATATTTTTCATATTATATATATATATATATATATATATATATATATATATATATATTACTATATATATAATATATATATATATATTATATATATATATATATATATATAATATATTATATATATGGTAAACCTGGCAAACTAAAAAAGAAATTTATGATTTATATAAAAATGAATTCCTCATTCTTACAGTGTCATTAATATTTGTCCACTAAGGTTATGTTTCTTCTACTTAAACTATTTCTACTTTTCGTGCATGTTTTAGGACCACTCCACCTCCAGTCTGTGGAGAGCCGAGAAGAGGCTGGTGGATGGATGAAAGTGTGTTATTACTTGGCAGCATCAACAATTAGGAGTTAAAATTAGAGCTCCTTTGACAGCTGAGGACTTGAGTGAGAGTAGCTAGAATCTTACTGGCTTTATACTATTCAAACACGTTTATAACCCGTGTTATACAAGCTATAACTTCAGTATGTAGGTTACGTGTAAATTGCACCCTTGAAGCAGCATATATATATACCAAATCTCTGACTTAGATTTATATTTAACTAATATTGCATCAGATTTCAGAAATAATCGGACTTCAGAAATAATTTATAATTCCCTGGCTGAAGCTACAGTTTAATTTTACTAAGTAATAAATAGTGATATTGTTTATTACAGGATACAAGGCATAGTAAGTTGTTACTTATTTTAAGAATTAAATTTTTTCACCTACTTGATGAGTGATTAAGAAATATGCCTGGAAAAAAAGAAACCCTAGTTCTCTCTTTGTTTAACATTATAAACTGCGAAGTAAGTAATGATTAAAAAAAGCACTTTTTTCTGTTTCAATTTAGGTTGCGAATAAGGGGACAAGAAAATAGCATAAGACGAGAGAGAGAGAGAGAGAGAGATGAGAGAGAGAGAGAGAGAGAGAGAGAGAGAGAGAGAGAGAGAGAGAGAGAGAGTCTGACTTCTCCTTAAATATAGCATATGATAATGATGACTCAAATTTGTCACTAGATGTCGTGACTTGAATGATTTTCTGAAGACTCGGATTCTGATCATGATTGTGTGTATAAACATCACATACTGCTCATTTCGTATTTTATTTTTAAAAATTTGATTAAAAGCTTGTAATAGCTCTTTTAATTTGCTTCTTAATCATAATGTTGATTACTCATGAATGGGAAACATATAAATAATAACATTGCTTTCATTTACACTGAGATGGATCGACGTAGCTATTCAGGATTTTTTATTTTTTTTAACTTTAATTTTCAAACCATCTTAGTATTTAACATGTCTCAAACATAGCACAAGGGGTGCTTTGGTTGGTGGGCCACATGAGTTTTGTGTGATGTTAGCACTCATAGACTAGTTCGCTGCGGCGCCTCCTTTCTATCCAGCCACCTTGTTCTGTGAATTCTTTTTCCATTCTTCTGTGTTTCCTAACTCAATTTAATCTCCCTCACTTTAAAGCCCGCGTCTGTGCTCATCTGGCGTAATTTGCGTTAGTTGAAATTTTGTTGAGTGTAACACCCCCTCCTTGAATAGGGGCTTTGCCCGTGAGGCGGTCTGGTGATTAACTGTAAAAAAATAAAAAAAATAAAAAAACACTATAATTATGTGCAAATGAAGAGTATTTTATTTACATTCTGTGCATTAATGAAAAATTAATACATTAATTGATATTAGTAAATTAGCATTTTTAATTTCAAAACAGATTTATTTTGAAAACAAGGTGAAAGTACCTGCCCTCACTACTCCTAAGCTCTCCTCCCATAAGGTTTTCTGTCATTTCTATTGCGTTTACCTCCATGTAGTGCGTAACTCCATCTTCTCAGAAATTCTGTGCTCACCCTCAAATCATAAGATATATATAACGACCCTCTTCCTCCTTTCTTGTTACATTGGCGGTGTTCGCGCCACACTCTCTTTGTTTAATCTATCCAGCTTTTGTGTGCGTGTACTGTGCACTTCAATAGCCATCCTTCTCAGTTGACGTCCTATATAATCTTCGAGTTCTAATACAGTGCTCTACAAACTCGTATTCTTCCTCTTCCTACATAAAATCCAGCTTATTTTTAAAATCTGTAAACTTTTTTTTATCTGGGGTTGCTTCTCGACTTTAGCCTTCAGATTTTTGCCAATCTGGATGGTCTTTCCTGGTGGGAACGACTTAACCTTGTAAAATTCAACTCTTTAAAAACTCAACGTCTTACAATCTCCCTCTCTAAAAACACCTTTCAAGCTTTCTTATGCTCCTTCGACGGCTACTAGCTTCACCTGCGGACAATATAAACATTCTAGTCTGAAGTTAATCATTTGGATGATTTTGGAATGTGGGCCTAAAAAAAGGCTAAGAACAACAGCTCTAAATAATGCACATGACTGACTCAGACTATACGCAAGCTGCTTGTCAGCACCATGAAACAAGTCATTTATATAGCACAATTATAAATAATAAAACTATTTTCAAGGCTGTTAAAAAATAAATAAACTCTAAACCAAAAAAATGTAACATCAAAATTTAATTACCATTTGTAAAAAAAATGATTATTGTAATGTTAAAATTGCGCTATAAAAGAGGACAAAACAAAATCAGTCCCTTTTATGGAAAAATACTTTTAACCTTATATTATATATATTACAAAGTTTATAAGGTAATATATTTCTTTACTTTATACCTTCACAAATAATAGACGAGATTTGCAGAATGGTAATATTAATCTTTGCTCTCTCTTCTTTTCATAATAACGCGATTGATCAGACAAAATGAACTAATGAAGTAAACTATTGAAGAAATTGCCTCGTTATTATAAGGGCTGTTCGATTCCTTTCTATATATATATATATAAATATTATATATATATATATATATATATATATATATTATAATATATATATAATAATATATATATATATATATAATATATAATATATAGTATATATATATATATTATATATATATATATATATATATATATTTCGGCTACCGAAAAGAGTGGATACACTGTAACAGAAGAGAGTTAAAGAAAAGTTGGAAAGGAAGAATGAGAAATTAGTGAGAAAGAAATTTTGAAAATATGCAATAACTATTCAGGAAGCCTAAAGATTTTGTAAGAATAATCACAGAAATAATCATACATAGAGTTGGTGTTACGTCAATAGGATATTGAAAATTGTTTTTATAAAAAATGAAATATCGAGATTTTTTTACTTTTTAAATTTTTTTTTTTTAAAGTAAAGTATTGATATATATTTTTTACTTATCCGATAAACATCAAATTCAATCGTGAATATATTAATCGGGCGAGATACAATCTTTTTATTTAGATTAATTTTTGGTATGCCCAACAGTTTTAAACAAGCAAATTGAATACAAAGCGATTTTTTTTTTTTTTTTTTTTTTTTTTAGAATTTATTCCAAGGACAAGATCCAAAACTACTGCCAATTATTGCCAATACACCAAAAAATTATATAATAAAAATGTGTATTCCCCCGACTGCTTAAGACCTGGAAATTTCATCTTGATCGCATTACCAGAAAAAAATTATTTTACTTTTTCATTTTCAAAACCAAAAAAAGTTGGGTTTGAAATTGACCAGTGCTGAGATCAGGGGTCATAAAATCAAAAACTCTAATCAATAATCTTGTGGGTAATGTAACCTTTCCATGCATAGTTCATTTGAAAGTCATTCGAAAAAAATTGTTAGATTTGAATCGACATTTCAAAAAAACGTAAATTTTCAAAAAAATGCCAAATACAAAAGATATGAATGGAGACACACACAGAAAAACACTCGAAAATGACGTTTTTTACAGATGCCAGAAAAAGCTGCGCTTTGCTTTTTTTTCGTCAAAATTGGCTGAAAATAAAGAATTTCGATATTAATTTTCAGTGGCTAAAATTGAACCTTCCTTTAAAAACGCAACAAGATTTTTAGGAATCTTTGCTATTAACGAAATTAGGTCAGCGAAGCTTTTAACGCAAATCATTTGAACATTTTAAGAAAAAGGAACATACCGTTAAATCTCCACCTTTGGGGAGGAGTTTGCAATACAATCCGCACTCTTAGTGTATTTGGAACATCCTTTACCTCAAAGAAAAAAAGATGTATTGTAGATTTTTAAATTTGTAGAATTAACGAAATTGGGTTGAGTGAAAACTTTGAGAAGAATTGCTGGATTGAGCTTACATATAGGCCTCGTCACATTAATGCAGGA
>JABUQX010023516.1:70000-104486 GCA_015478945.1 Trachelipus rathkii
TATTATTTAAGCAGTTCATTACAAGTTATATTACACTTCATGAGAAAATATTTAAATTAATGGGTTTTTTAAGGTTGTTTTATGGGACGTTTAACCCTATTCTTTAAAGGGCATTAAGAGACAATCTTATTTTTAAAGGGTATTGTGAGATTTAATCTTATTTTTAAAGGGCATTGTGAAATATAATCTTATTTTTTAAAGGACATTGTGAGATTTAATCTTATTTTTAAAGAGCATTGAGAAATTTAATTCTATTTTTTAAAGATCATTGTGAGATTTAATAATATTTTAAAGGGCATTGTTAGATTTAATCTTCTTTTTGAGGTCACTGTGAGATTTAATCTTATTTTTCAAGGGCATTGTGAGATTTAATCTTAGTTTTTTAAAGAGCATTGTGAGATTTAATCTTATATTTTAAAAGTGACATTGTGGATACATCCATTTATCTTTTTAAAGAACATCTGAAATAGATTACTTAGCACGATTATGGTAGTTTGAGAAATTTAATCCTATTTTTTAAAGATCACTGTGATATTTAATCTTATATTTTAAAGGGCATTGTGAGATTTAATCTTAGTTTCTAAAGGGTATTGTGAAGTTTAATCTTTTTTTTTTTAAGGAATTGTGAGATTTAATCTTATTTTTTTAAGGGAATTGTGAGATTTAATATTATGTTTTTAAAGGGCATTGTGAGATTGAATCTTATTTCTTAAAGGGCATTGTGAGATTTAATCTTATTTTTTAAAGAGCATTGTGAGATTTAATCTTATATTTTAAAGGACATTGTGAAATATAATGTTCTTTTTAAAAGAACATTGCGAGATTTAATCTTATTTTTAAAGAGCATTGAGAAATTTAATCCTATTTTTTAAAGATCATTGTGATATTTAATCTAATATTTTAAAGGGCATTGTGAGATTTAATCTTAGTTTCTAAAGGGTATTGTGAAGTTTAATCTTTTTTTTAAAAGGAATTGTGAAATTTAATCTTATTTTTTTAAGGGAATTGTGAGATTTAATATTATTTTTTAAGGGCATTGTGAACTATAATCTTATTTTTTAAAGATTATTTTGAGATTTAATCTTATTTTTTAAAGGGATTTCTGAGATTAATTAATAAGGAAAATTGAGTATTGGTTAGCAAAATAGGCAGGTAAAAAATTTTCTGATTTTGGTTGTATTGTTAAAGCCAAAAGAGTAAACTTCTATTAGAGCAATGATAATTGTCCAAAATAAGGATTAATTGTGCCCTTTTTAGTGCTTAGGAATGCTGAAGAAATAATTGTGAATGAACGCAGTAATGCAAATTAGAAAATAGTTAATAAAATCTTAAATCTATTTTGAAATTCAGAATAGGGAAAATGAATCTGAAAATAACTAGTCATTAAATAAATGTTTGATATATTTCTAAAATAAGTGATAAAGTATAATAGTTTAACAAAATTTTCTTATCATCGTCCTAATAATAATAATAATTAATCACTAAATAGTGAATTTTAACCTAAATCTCTCATCTGATAAATTACGAAACGATTTCGATTTTTCTTTATGTTGTTTAATTATTGGAGAATCATATTGTGCAGACTCTACTGATTCAATTGTTGTTATTTGAGTCTCGAAAGTAGCTCTTGTTTTTTCTTTACTTTTTATTTGATTGTTAACAGTACTGAATGATTGAGACAGCGTTTTGCCTAAAACTTTAACTGAAGGGTATGTTGTCAACGAATTTTTATCTGTCAAATATTTCTTTCCATTTGCAAAATTTTCAGATGACGAGTCAGCAGATGGAAATGTTTGTGACCATGTTTTTTCTGATGTTGATGAAAAGGGTTCATTTTGATGGCTATGTAATACACCGTGATTCTTCCCCGTAATAAATGATACATTCATATACCCACTAGTTGAACTTCTTAAATACAAAGGCAAGGATTGATCTCTTGCTTCTGAGTTTAATAAACTATCTTTGGCAAAGTTCGTATGAGAAGTTTCCATTACATTTGATGGTGATGTAGTTGAATATTTTTGTTGAAACGATTGATAATCAGTCTCAACATTCCGCAGTTCTTCAAGGTAATCTTGAGAACCTTTCCCTGGAAGAGTTTCCGTTAATATAATATCCTCTGTCGACAATCTATCCTTCTCTTTTGGATGTTTTGTTTCAACAAGATTTTTTTCATCCTGGGTCTGAGTATTAGTAGAATACGTTGGAAAGTGTGTAAAGGACTGCTTGCTATTTTCGTTTATTGCCTCCTCTTCTTCCTCATCTGACGATACTTGTTCAAGAGGATCTTTCAGCTCATTCTCTTCTTCATTATAAACGCTTTCTTTGTTGTCTTCTCCCGTAATCAACTGATCACCAGTTTCTTGCAAAGAGTCTTGCTTTTTCTCTTCTTCACCCTCTTTTTCAGCTGCCAAGAAATCAAGAGCAACGTCCCAAGAATTATGTTGTTTTTTCACTTGACCAACTTGTTCTTCAGAAATTTTGTAACTTCTAAATATTGCTCGTAGCTCAGATGGCTCAATGTTTTTTAGCATTTTCATAACGTTTTTAATTTTAGCTTGAAGAAAAGGAGACCCATTATTAAAGAACAAATCTAAAACATTTTTGAAATGCTGAAGAAGATCAGAATCATTTTCGTGATTCAACATACTATTCACGAACTCCTCTTTTATTTTGTAAGATTCTTGAGGGTGAAGTAAATCCATCGTATTAAAAACAATTGATAAAGTTTTGTCAAGAATTACTCCCTCCAGAGTGCAAAAACCTGAAATGAATAATCAAATATATATATATATATATATATCATAATATATATATATAAGATATATATATACTATATATAATATAATATATATATATATATTATATATATATTATAATATAATATTATAATACATATATTATATATAATATATATATATATTATATATATATATATATATATATATATATATATATATATATATATATAATATTATATATATATCATATTATATTAAATATTATGGCGGGACATCCCTCTGTGGGGGTGCAGAAAGTCCATACCGTGATGTTTGCTTGTCCAGTAAGAGGCGACTAAAGGGACAGAGGGAAGAAGAGAACTCTTCGAAAGCGGTGAGATTAACCTTCGCCATTGGGTTGGGGTATTTTGGGTATTAGAATAGGCATCCATTGCTCTCCATTGCCCAATGATTCGATTCTCCAATACATCATTTCCACACTCTTCTTACACGAGAATAGAACTCCTCCGTATATTATATAATATTATATATATATATATATATATTAATATATATATTATATATTAATATATATAATATATATATATACTTATTATATTATATATATATATCTATATATATATATAATATAGTAATATATATATTATAGTATATAATATTATATATTATATATTTATATATAATATATAATATATATATAAATAGTATAATATAGTATATAGTAATTATTAGTATATTATATATATTATATTATATTATTATATATATATATATATATTTATATATATAATATATATTATACACGAGAATAGAATCTATTATATATATATATATATATATATATATATATATATATATATATATATATATATATTATATATATATATATATATATATATATATATATATAAATAAATAACACCTGATGAAAGAGAAATGAATTATTTTCGTACACAAAAATATTCGCTCGATGTCGATAGACTCAGATCAGAGATTAGTGGAAGGGATTGTAACATGGATGCAGAAGAGAAAGTTGAAATCAAATTAACAGGGGCAGGTATTTCTTTGTAATAACTCAAATAAATTCGATTTCCTTTAATAAAAAAAATTACCAAGGAAGTATAAAGCTGTTGTTGTTACAATGGGGGATGTGTAGATGGGTTGGAAAATGTTTAAAGAAAGTATAAACCAGGTGGTATGAAAAGTAATTGGAAGTAAAAATATATATATATTCAATGGAAGAAAGAGAAGATGATCTGGTGGAATATGTAGGTTAAAGAAGTGGCAAAGAACAAGAATAAGAAATATCATCTATGGATGAAAAAGAGAACTGAAGAAAATAGTTTTATGTTATGGAAAGAAATCATGCTGAGAAAATGAAAAGACAACATTGGGACTCATCACGGATCAAGGTGAGAGAAGAAGTAGAGGAGTTGTTATGAGAGATGCTAGTAAGCTATTATATCAAACAGCGAAAAGGTTAAGATGAGGCTAAGAACTTTTCATGGACGTGATAATTAATAAGAAAGAGGAACACTCTAGGTGATCGTGAAAAGATCTAAGATAAATGGATAGAATATTTTGAGGAGTTGCTAAATGTGGAAGGTGATGGAGAGCATGTTAAATAGGAGAGGTTGCAATTGATACAGAAGAACATAGTAGAAAGAGCAAATACTGAGGAAGTGAGTAAAGCGACAAAGTTTCGAAAAATGGCAAAAGTTCGGGAATTAACTGTCTCAATTTATTTCATAATGGCTAATATATATATATATATATTAATATATAATATATATATATATATATATATATATATATATAATAATAATATTACTATCTATATATTATATATATATATATATTATATATTATATATATATATATATTGCCAAGTTTTATATATAATAAAAAGTGTATGTCGTATACAATTAAAGAATGATTAGCCCAAATCCACTAGAAAGCTAGAAAGGAGAAAGGAGAGAAAGCAAGATTTATGGATATTCTTTGTGGCCAACAGGTGCAAGTGAAATTCACGAGCAGTGATAGAATAGAGACTGTCGGGGTGGACTGGAGGAAAGATCTGCCTCATAAGTGGAAGAATAGGTTGAGGCCTAATGACGGTGTAATTTACTTGGTATCTCTCTTTAAATCATAATAGAAAAATATATTGAATGTAGCAAGGTTGCATTTGTTGTATTTAGACCTGTAGATGAAATTTGATTGAATATAGAGGGAAAGAATGCAGAGGGTGATGGAGAACTCTGTGTAGAGGTTAAAAAAAAGTTGATAAAGTTAATTCAGTATGTATGAGGATTTCATTACAGAGATCCTAACGGATGTAGGAAAAGTTGGATTGTCCGGACTCAAAATAGATTTGGAACAAGGAATTGCAATATCAACACTACTATTCGAAATATATCTGCACAACTGGCTAAAAGAGTGCACATAAGGGACAAATTGATCCACCTTTATATACGCTGATGATACAACAATGATAACGGATAAGCAACTTGAACTATAAACAGCAAAAAATATGTGGGATAACGTAATAGAGATCTGTAGATTGAAGATGAAAAAAGGGAAGACGGATTTGCATGTGATACATTATGGCACAGAAAACGTAAGATTTCTAATGGACGAGACACAACTGAAACAGGCCTTTAGGTTCAAGTATTTTAGGGAAACATTTTTTGGAATGGAAAGGCAAAAGAGTAATTGAATGGGAGAATTACTAAAATACTCAAAAGAATGAAGGATGTTTTTCCCATTGACAACAGAAGAAGTTTTGGTTGGTGTGTATAACCATTAATGGCTAAATTAAACTTTATTTTGAAACGATTTTCATTATAACAGAACGGAATATTTATCCTGCTTCATAAATCTTTTTCTTTTCTCTGGATCTAATCTCTTGATTTTCTTTCAGGCTTCAATGTATAAATTTGGCCAGGGACTGTGGGCAACTTTTTTAAAGTTAAACCTGTTAAGCGATATTTTCATGATATATCCCAGATTTAATAAGGAACATTCACATCCTCAATATTACGGATTAACTACAATATAATAAAAGCGAAGCTAACCTGGTTAAATAAAAATAATGGAAGGAGAAAATTTGCCTAACTATTTACTTTTAAGTATTTATACATTATACACACAACAATTAACTCCACTCTACCTCAGATTTCACATACAATTACATAGTGTATAAGGAAATGATCGTATTATAATTATCGATTTTCCGGTTTACTGATATCATATAAATTAATTATTAATATTAGCACTATATATATGTACTATGACAATCTCATAACATACATTCTTAGTGGCGTTACTAAGGGCTAATAAATTCATATATTTTTTGAGTAATTCGTCATATCTTATACCCTTATAATTCTATATTGTTATATTTTATCTATACACCCTTATATTCATACTCTAACCTCGAATACGTGTATTCTAGTTGTATACTATGTGCTGTTTCCGTTCTGTGCTCTTCTCCTGCTCGCTTCCTTTTTCCCATCTTCACTCCGTCTCTACATCGTTATCCCAATATTTTTTGCTGTATTATTATGTTCAGTATACTTATCGTCATATATTGTAGTATTCATATACAGCGATTATTCAAGGGTTGAGATCAATTGTCCTAATGTGCCTTACTATTTTATGAGCCTAGTATGTAGCATGATATAATTTCAATTAATAAGTTGAGTTGTAATTAATATGTCAACTTCTTGTTAATATTCAAAAATTATACTTACATTTTGAGTTCCAGAGTAACATCCAATACATTTATCCTACATCTCCACGTTTAGGAATTCTATATCTGTATAATAGATATATAACTTCATACTACTTGATTAACTATTATAATAACTTTTTTTATAACCTCTACACTATATAGAGTATAGTCTCACTAGTGGTTTCAATTGTGTAATGACCTGGAATTTTTATTTACAATAAATTCAAATTTAGTCACAGGTCACTTACAGTATAATATTGTATACCTGGGTCAAATAATCAAATATATATTTACTATGATTTGTGTTTAGTCTTAGTGTTTGTTACCTGTATATAATCACGGGTTACCTATATCGTCTAATACTTATTATACTTATATCTGTCGGACTTTCCCATCCAGTTCCCGCAGTTCTATTCTGTATCACAGTGAGCTCGTAATTCCTTAGCTACCCGTTGGCTCATAAAGAATACTATAAACAACTATTTCACTGCCTTATCTACAATGTAAACGGAAGTCTTAATAGTACATTATGATGAAATCAGAATTTTTAGTTTTATTAAAATATGTGATTATGAGACATTATTCTAAATGAACACAATATATAAATATTGGCATAATATATATATATATATATATATCATATTATATATTTATATAATATATTACTAATTATATATTATATATATAATATTTATTATATATATATATTATATTAATATTATATATTATAAATAGTATATTAATGTATATATATATTTAATATATGATAATATAATATATATTAACATTAATTAAGATAAATTAAATGTAGTAAAATATATAATAAATATTATATTAATATATAGATATATTATTAATTATTATTTACCTTATGAATAAGTAATTAATTATGGAACTAGTATTAATTCTACGATAATTTATTTACTAACATATTATTATATTTTATTTACGTAATAACTACTTATTGTTCGTTTATATATATATCACTTCCTCATATATTTACAGCTTATTATCTAACTTTTTTAATTGAAACATTAGTGAAAATAAGTGTATAACTTCTCCTAATGTAGAATCAGGAAAACAAGTTCGTTCTCTAAAATCTCGTTTTTGTAGAAAGCCTGTCAACAATTATCTTTAGATTTTTCACGATAATCAGTATATAGTGTATTCCTTCTATTATCTTATAATTATTAAGTTATCAACTATGATATCATAGAAAAAGTTTTTAGTAATACGGAGAATAGATTTTTTCAAAAATTTGTATTAATAATTAAATGATTACACTAACAATCTACTCATAAAAACTCCTCACTCATACTTACTTTCATCTACTTGAATTATACCGTAGATATGTAAGTACTCATATTTTGATTATTCATTATTCATTTTCTCAGCTAATTAGAGATTTATCTTTCATAATCACTATAAACTATTTTTCCTTTATACATAGTTCTCTTTTTAATCCTAGATGATTATATAATTTTAATTGTTTTAGTTTTTGTTATGCTGTAGTGAGAAATAATAATAACAATATTCCACAGATCATATTAACTTTACTTCATATTATATATTTTTTTCATCATATATTTATTATATTTTTACATTCAAATTACTCATTATTTCAATACTATCACTGTTTATATTATACTTCTTATATTTTATCCATATACTAATCTATAACTATTCACCCATTATTATGATAATCAAAGCTAAATCAAGCATTTAATATATCTATCTCTTAGGTAATTATATATTTATATTATTATTATTGTAATATGAGAAATCGAATTATTATATATAGAGTTATATTACAAAAAATACCGATACGCACGGTTTCTGGGGACTTGGCCAATTAATACGTTCTATCTATGTTAAATATATTATACTATTACCACTCAAATATCTATTTGATATATCTTAGAATTCATCATAATATATATCGTAACATATTACTAGTGAAGCTCGAAGTAATATATATTTTTGTGTACTGAAAATATATTATCATTTATCGTCTATTTCATATCATAGGTGATTTATTATATATATAATTATATATTAATATATATATAAATATATATATAATATAATATACCTTTACTTATTTTTTATACAAACATCCTCATCGTGTGTTGACGCAATGGAACTAAAGGGTAGCCAAATACAGAGGACTCAGAAGAGAAGATAAATTGTAAAGAAATAGTAAGGATTAAGTTCAAAGTGAAAGTAATTATATTTAATTGATATGATGATTGAAGTTAGATGAGAAATTCTAGCTAACTGAGAGAATTTAAGAATGAAAGATAGAGATGAGAGAAAGATAAGCTTTTATGGTATCAAAGAGTGACTGTCAAATAAAGGGAAAAAAAAATTTAATTTTATTGAACTTTTAAAAATGTAATTAATATTTATATATCATAATATTAAAATTTATTTCACTAATTTATCTGTCTGGTTATGCATAAAATTTTATAAAATTTGTTAAATTTGTCCTTAATTGTGAGAAATTATCTACGCAAAAGAAAATCTAAAATTTAATAATAAGAAGAAATTTTAAAATAATACATTGTATAAGTGTGAAGTTTAACGTTCTCCATGGCAACATCGTCGGTCCTGTTTTGATAATGAAAATTTATAACCATACTTATCCTTCCTCTGGAAGTATAAGTAGGGATCTTAAAACATCCACCCTTTCATTCAATAATATTTTTTTCGAGTGAATGCATGGTCTTCCTAAATATCTGTGTGAATATTCAGTTAGAAAGTGTAATATAAATATATATAATATATGTAGAGTTAAGTTAGGTAGTATAGTCAGTAAAGTTAGAGAATAATTATTAGATGTATGATACATTTCTTAAATATTAGTGTTTATAATCATTTAAGTAGCATAGTAATTATAATACTTATAAATATTAAATAAAGCTAAAGTAAAAATAACTATAGTTGATTCTCTTCTTTCGAAAAAGTGAATAATATCATTTTTTTGATGTGTTTTTGATAAATATATATATGTGTTATTATAGTTTTAAATATTAATTTAATAATAAGTAGATTAAATATTATTTATATATATGTATATATATTATATATATATGATATGCTATGTGTATTTAATTAGTTAATTGATATTATTATAATAATTAGTTATATGTATATATGTTATATTAAATATATATAATATATATATGTTTTTTTATGCTGAGATCTCTTATTACTACTCTGTTATTTTAATAGACAGTAGTGTGAGATAATGAGTTTAAGTGAGAATCTGAATCATTCCACCGCGGTACGCCAATGATACACAAGATGTGGAGAATTATGCTCAATCTCCGCTATACAAACAAAGCGAGGGTACATAGATCGCAACTGAGAATACGGTGATCGGAGAATGTTGAAAAGCTTTGAATGTCTCTACGCTTTAAGGGATCCTTTCAGCCGCTTCGCTCGCCTGCTAGAGTTCTCGGAACCTTGCTTAATAAATTGAGTAACTTCCCTCTGTCTCTACTTTGTTTGCCTCTTCTGCGAGAGAGCCCTCGTCTACTAGCCGTAGAGTGTAGAATCAGTCATACGTATAATATTGGTACTCTTCTGTCAATATATATATTTATATATTCTGATAAAGTACCCCCTACAAATCAAAGTTTATTGGTAATATATTCTAATCAACCATTAATTAATATTATATTATATCATATATATATATAATATATATATATAATAATATATATATAAATATATATATTATCATTATTAATATATATATATAATCAGGTATAATTGAACATATAAAAAGATAGTAATTTTCCTTTGTAGAAGATATTGGATAAAATATAAATGAGAGCTACCACAGGACAGTATATGATGGAAGGAGACTTAGACATAATAATTATAGGATTTATAAGTGCCCATGTAGGAGCGATGAGAGATAGGGAGGAAGCTATTGTGTAAGGAAAAGTGAAACTTGAGAAGAATAACTCTCTTAACATAAAGCTTCTCTATTGGCTCTAACAACTAATATTATTATTAATTTATATAATTATTATTTCCAGATGTGTATATCCACCTATTCTTACTAGACGGGCAGATATGCCTCTAATTCATAGGCAAGGGGGTTTGATTATTACTAATATATATTCATTGATTCAATTATGACTATAATCATAGAATTACCTCATCATTAATATAATAATTCTATTATTTCAGAGAATAGGTTTATTTAATAATCATATTCAACTTCAGGATCTTATTTCACTATCGGCACATCGGTTGTGAGGGAGACTGTACATGAAAAAAACTAATTGCAGACTTTATACACCTTTGCGAGATTGAGTCATATATCTCGGTATCGAGTTGTTAATTTCTCAGTATAGATACACGTTATCTGCTTCTTCGTCAATATCAACACACAAAGGTGATATCGCTTACGCTTATAAGATAATCGATGCACGATATTCGCAGAATTATCGTACGGATTGATATCCAGCACTTCAAAATTGATTCTTTGAATCTAAAATTCATATTTTAATATGTTTATTTGATTTTGTTCTTTATCAATTGTTATTTTCTAGCGAATCAAGCTTATAAATTAAAAACGTCTCTGATGATGAGAATGTAGGGCCTTGAAAAAACATTGAGCAGTCTCGACGCTACGGGAAGCAACTTTCTTAATCGCTGCCTGTAAAGTTGCCTTTCACAGATGAATTTCTGAAGAAGCAAGTTGGTCAAGTGAAAAAACAACATATATGATTTTCTTCCTTCAACTTTTGTGACTCTGCTGTCTCTTGAGTATTTTCTCTGTGCAGCTTAAAGTAAAAGAGTGTGTGATACGAAAGGAGATGAAGAAAGCAAGATTCTTAACTGGACTAGCACAAATTGGTTGTTCAGTTTCTGATTACGGGACACGAAGTAGCTTGACACAAGCATGAATGCGTTGCTTAAGTTTTACTGATATCGAGATATCAATGCGATGAATGACGCTGAACAGAATCCTCTTTGCAATACAGTAATACTGTAATAATTATCGAAAGGAAGAAGATAAGCAATAAACGAAAATAGCAAGCAGTCCTTTACACACTTTGCAACGTATTCTCATATCTGATAATAATACTTACTTTTCAGATTGAATAAAAAAATTCTTGTTAGATTATATAACAAAACATACATCACAACAATGAAGGATTATAACTATTGATCGATAAAAGAGGACTATTAAGATATTTAATAGTATACTACTACGGAAAGGTATTACAAGATTATATATTGAAATTAAGAATCCTAGACTCTGATATTATCAAATTAGTTACATGAAGATCTAAATTCAATAATAAGATATCAAACTATATCATACCATAAATAATGTTAAATGATCTCTCAATTGAGTATGTATGTCAATAGATGATTTATTTATAATCTACCAGATAGCTATATACGTAATAAGATCAAATATTACTATTTCTGCTATTAATTGATTAAAGAATGATTATTTATTTTAATTATATATTAATGAAATATATATTAGTATCATTTAATTATACGTGAGGGAAGAATCACGTGATATACATATTACTCATTAATAATATGTACTACTATTCATATCAACATATCAGATAAGTAATAACACTATGAGTCACTACATATATCACTGTATCCATCATGTCTGATTAATCAGTGCAAGATCAATATTTGATATGTTGTCAATTGTCTTCAAAAAATTGGTAAAGGGAAATACCAAAGATAAAATTTTGAATCAGATGTTGGAATCATTTTTTATATCTACATAAAATTCACTCGTGTAAAACTATGTTCGGAATATTTTTATATTGAGTAAATTGATTTGTTTTTACGATCAATTAAGTAGAAACCGCTGCGTGTCAATCTATTCAGTATCTGAGCTATGTAAAAGAACTAATGTTCGCTAAGAACTATTAAAGTTAAGAATAAACAAAACAAGATGCTATTTCATAATTCAAGTATTTTTCCGCAAGACTCACATCTACGAGAGTCACGAGCATTTTTAAAGATTAATCAGTTAGGAGGGTCACTTCACTCCAAGAGTTTTAATCGGGTAAATATAGACAAGAGCTCAAATAATTATATGGGTAAGATAAATCCGAGCATTAGATCGTAGAGCTGTTAGGTATAAGAGGCATGATAGTCTTTCGTCAAGTGATTTAAGATAGGATATATGTAAAAATGATTGTGTGATAATTTTGAATGCTAGTTTCTAAGCGTCATATTATGATTTAAAATTAAATTAGTGTCAAAACTAGTTAAGTCATACTATTGTGTTGACTAAAGTAATTAATTTTGTTAAAATTCACATTGATAAATACATTAATCTCGGGTTGGAACTAACGTTGAAAATCGAATCTACATTGAAGTAGATAGAATATAGTAATAATCTAATATTTTATCTAAATTATGAATTTGTTTATATGCAATATATTCCTACCTTCAGTATATTTGGTGAGCTCTTATTTAACTCTATTCGCGTAGAAGTTACAATATTAGATCTTAATTATTATCTTTTATTGTAATAACATTAGTAATCTCAAGAATTCGAGCAGTAACATAGCGTAATAATGATTCAACTATCCATTATGAACTGTTTGCTGTTCTTCGAGCCCTCCACACTAGAGACAAAACATTCAAATGATAAAAGAGGTTTGTTCATAACAATTAAAAGTGCCTTTTCAGATTAATGTGGCTTTGTCACTCGAGATAAGTTTATAATTTGCTCTAGGATAGAGTCTTTACTCTTCTTTGGTCTTTGAACAGAGCGCAGATATACAACCATCGACACAATAGCAGATAGGAATAAGCATTTGTTTTACTTGCCAATTAGTATATGCTATACGAGAGAAGAATTTTTAGCTCTATATCCTTTGTCATTGTTCACTGCCCACATCACGAACATATATCACATTTAATGCAGCTCTTGTAGAAATTCCCTTTAGAAAATATAGGATTTAATATTTGTCCTTAAGAATAATCCGGCTGGTTGTGAAGCCTTTTATATAAATAAAAGAGAATTTATGGAATGTGTCTGAAATAAAAACGTTTCTTGAAAATCAAATATTAAAATTTCACACAAATTTAAGAAAGTTCGTACCCAAATTGATAAATCAGAAGATTATAATAATTTTATATTATCACATAATTTACTTTTATAAAAAAGATTAAACTTTACTCACAATACTACTACTCACATTTAGTATAAATCATAAAGTATACTATATTACTTCACTAAATAATATACCCTTATCATAATTAGATGTAATATATATTTAAAATTAGAAATTTAAAATAATTATGGATTATAAATTTATCTCAATGAAAAACAATTTTATAATATAAAGATAGATATAATATCATCAGCAATGTTGCTCTGTTGTAATAAAAGAAAACATAAATTTAATATTTTTTCACTATATGTGCAATTTTTTATCTTGTTAAATAGTAAAGTTTTAATTATCATCAAAATGAGCTCTTTTAAAACAATAAGAGTTAATCATAACACTTTTAAATCGTCTAATAATAGAAATAAGAAGGAAAGTTCAAATACTCACTACAATTGCCCTATGCAATTAAAAAATCTAGTGAATCAAACACATCTGCCATTTATTATGGGATATTTAGATGTTAAATCTTTATTTTTCTACTTAAAAGAGAAAAGATTAATACTTTACAAATACAGTCATACAGCACAACTACAGTAATATTAAAGACACGTATCCGAATGTTGAAATAGCAATTATAAGAATTAACTATCACAGTGATCTTTAAAAAATAGGATTAAATTTTCTCTGTCTCTTCTTAAAATATTATAGATTAAATTCGCAATGTTCTTTAAAAAATCACACATCATCATAACTTACACAACCACAGACACCACATTCACACAACAACACTAAACAATAACTCTTACACACAAAATATGTAACACGCATTTTCATAAACTATACATTTCTCCAAGAAATATAACCGTGCCAGAAAGTGTTAGAAACAAGCTAATGAGCAATACTATTTTTAACTGTTTAAATATTACCTCTATCTGTTAGTGACCTCAAAATGAAAAAGAATATAATAATAATAACATATTAACTCATTAAAATATTATTAAATGCTCACTATTTAAAGATTCTTTTAAAAAAATATATATGGACATCAATACTTTACTTACCCAAAATAGACTGTGTGTTAATAGACAAGTAATGCGAGTTAAATCTTCTACGCTACGGATGTTACGTTATTACATATCGACAATTGAAAATTTTTATATCATCTAACTTTCGAATGCCAAAGTATTCATCACTATAGACTTCAAGAGTGTCAACAAAAATATTAACTTTTAATACATAAGATTATTAAGTCTACTTAACTTGTGCCACTTTAAAGAATAGGTTAAACGTCTTCATAAATCAATCCTTAAAAAACTCTATAATCTTTTAAAAGTCGCATGTTTCTCACTGAGCCATGTATAATTTCCATAATTCCATTATGTGCATCAGTAGTTCTCATAATACCAAATGGTGATACACTCCATCCTAATAAAATATTATTTTGAAGAATAAATCCCTCAATTCTCATTATTGATTTATGCTTATTATTGATTTATTATATCTAGGTTGATGTACTGTTAAATCTATAAAATAATGTACTTTACCTGACTTTTTCGTATAAGGATCAATACACGTTTTTTTTTTAAAACAAATTAGTTCATATTAATGACGATATTTAAGATAAACATGCTAGGAATAATGAAATAGAATCATTATTAAATTCTTCAATTTTGCGCTGTGTTTTACAGCAAATCTCGTCCAATGAAAAAATACTAACTATTTATTAAAAATTTTCTTTTGGTATTTGAGAGATATGTTTCGTTAGTTCTCTTGTCATCTCTACGTCATCCTTTATCGTCGACTCCTCTTCAACACGATTCACAATGCTATAAGTAATAGACAATCTGGATAATCTTACTCTATATAACCTGACATTTAACACTTATCAGTCATCTGGCAATAATCTGTACGCTATAACACTACCCTGGTAAAATTCATTCACTTCTCACCAATTCATCTTGTATGTTCTGCTGAAATCTTTCCCTTGTTCCTAAATGATTCCCACCATCATCCAAAATATTATTATTACTAGAATAGTTAATCAATAGAAGGAGAATATATGTAGGAATAAATGTAAGTTATTAGAATAAATAATTAAAAGTTATAATGACCCCTTATAGCTTGGTCCTCTCTTACCTATATTAATATCTTGAGTTACATTATGTTTGTTTAGTTACTACAAAATTTGCACTCATAGTATCTTTTAAAGCGTATGTCCCCACGCTTATCTTTCATAGAGGGGATTTATCTATGAGTCTTAAATGTAACCCATAGGTCAGTATTTATTAGAGTTTTATATAATGTCCGGTCCGTGTGAACTAACTCTTTATCCTTCTATAGTATTTGCTCTGTATTTAAGACAGATTAGTAGGATAACTAGAACATTAAAGTATTATTAGGAAGTAGGCTAATTTACATCACTATCATATTATTCGAGGTAGTATAGATTAATGTCGCTATATTGAGCTTCATTCAATCTCATAAATTATAATTAATGGTAGTCGGTGAGTAAAGTAGAAATACTATATCTATTGGAGGGTATATAGTTAATTAATAAAAAGTTCTTTTCTGAGAATTATTTTTATTTATTTCACCGTTTGTGTTATATGTCGTCTGCCTTTGGCTTGTGCTTGTATGTGATTGTGGTGTGTTGACTGTCGATGAGTGGATTTGTGTGATCGTATTGCCGCATAAAAGAGAGCATTGGATGATGCGTGTCAAATATGCAGCAATTAGTGAGATTATCCAAGGGTAATTGATTGGAATTTAATAAGATTTTTTAGCTTGTGTATTCAGACTTATTTTTAAAAATGTATAAGTATCGATTAAGTTCACTACTATATCTACTATACTAAATCTCGCAATAATTTAAAAAAGCAAATGAGTCCACACATTGCAATCGATCTGGCTCTTCCATATTTGTTATATATCCTTGAGAGAAATGATATCGCCTAATTGCTCAATACAAAAGGTTTTTTTCTGGTAGCTCTGTCCATTCAAGTGTACTGGAAATTTACCTACAGAATAGAGGCGATTAGGCCTGAGATAATACACCACCGTCGGTATGGATGCCTCTTCTTTCTTTCGAGGAAAGAGATACGAGTTAAATTTAGAAAGTATCCTTTTGTGAAGAGATAAGAATTATAAAAATTGCGAGCGATAATGTAGAATCAGCGGCGACTTATTTCTGCTTTCAAGGCAGCGAATAATTTGTATTGAATCTATAAAGCCTCCGTTTTTAATTGAGTCATCACTACCCTATAGGCTAAAAGAGTCACATACCACAGTAGAATTCTCAATTATATTCGACGGATCGGCTGTACAATCGAAATAATAACACTAGCTCAAGGCCATTATCCAAGTAACATTAGAGTATGACGATTATTTGTGATGACCGCGTTGAGATCCGTAAGTATTATTGAGGATCAGATGCATTACTTGTTTGGTTTGTAAAGTGATGTTTTATGTCATAAGTCCACTAGTTACTAGAATCATTAACCTAACTTCTTGATTGATGAGACAACGAGTTTTGCGAGTCTTTGTATCACTCATCAATTCTCAACAGAGACATATTGAGATGCATCATTATCAAAACGTAGCAGAATAATACAGTCATCTCATTGTCAGAGAAGAGAGTCAAAGCGGTGATTGTTTCATACACTAAGAGTTTCTCTGAGAGAGGGCGCGTAGGAGAAGTCTATATCTGTGTGAATGACAAATAATTTTGTTTGGATCAACAACCGATTGCCTTGGAGATCCCGCGTCATCATGATGTATATATAGGTATCAGAGTTGAGAAATCTGATGACAGACGTGCGAATTGTTTTTCCACTTTCGTGACTTTATTAGCAAGTTTTCCTACATTGATCTTCAAGACGTAAAAGGTGAAGAAATCTTTCACCTTTCACTTGGTTTCTTACCTGAACACTATCACGACAATACCTTATATACACTTCAGAATTTGCACAATGAAGTCTAAAGTTTTGTTCTGTTAACTTTAGCAATTCAATTTTGGAGATGCAGGCCAGAGCGCGAATCAGTAAGCGCACTCCTGCTATTCACTTTTGATTTGTCGAAGGCGCACCGAAACGGTCTCTATTTCCCACTAACATCATATCCAAGGTCTTTTTTCGTTATGACGGAGAGAGCATGAGTCTATTGACTTAGATATATAACATAGTTTATATAGACAGAATTCTTTGAAGTTGTCATGACCACCTGTCTCTAATGACTTTAACAACTGTATGCAACCTTCACAGCAACAGCTAAATGTTAAATATCGAGATAATACTCTTGATCTCGGATTATAATATCGAAACTTTCCGTCAATATGCCATAATTCTAATAGACTTTGGGTAAAAAATAAAACCATCAAATTTTAAATTTCGGCGGTCAATATAATCGAAAACAAAAAAAATGTTACAGAATGACAAAGTATCTGAATACCAGATGCATAGTGGAGATTGAAATGAGAAGCATCTGACACGACACCTACGTAACTCAGTAAAAGTTCAAGATCATCCAGAGCGGGCGACAGGCATAATGCCTAAGAAGATTGTTTTTTGAGATAGGAACGTTATTCCTTACTCGCTTGACACATAGATTTAATCAGAAACTGTTCAATGCAGGGTAAAAATAAGGCTTCTTCCTGTCAAAGGCAAAGTACATAAAAATAATAGCATAGTTATTAACAACAAAACCAACACGTAAAAACAAATGCCTTTAAATCTATTCTTCCACTTATACTCATACAAAACATTAATACTGAGATCAGTGAGACAGAACGAGAGAGATATGAACGTCTTAATACTACAGTACACCATACAATTATCTATTTATATAATTAGCTAATTTTTTATTACGAATTTATATTTAGTATTTCTTTATATGTAAGACACAAGATCTTGACAAGTTAGGATACTCTGATAAGAGCTGACAGTACTTAACATGTATAAATAAGAACTCTATCATACCTGACATATAAATATTAATAGTTAAAATATTTAATATAAAATTTAAAAAGATTACTTATGAATATATCTCTACTTCTTTTAGTTATTATTTTTTTACCTTATTTCATAAAACCTGTTTTTCACGCAATTCATACAATTTTCCCACACCCCTCGAAAACCTGTGGTGAAACTCACGATTTTGAAAGAAAAACCAAGCAACATCGTTATGACTTAAGAAGACAATAGAAATTCGGCTCTTAGTACCCACAGAACAACCTCAAACCATATCATTAGCATTAAATAAGGAAGGATAAACACATTTAGATAAAAATAATATCAAGAAAATTTAGAGTAGTCCATTTCTACTGCATAAAAAACACAAAAGAATTTATAAAACAGGAAGGCGAAATAACATTAGATCATATCCAAAATTCACTGGAGTTCACGCAATACTATATAAAAATTGAACAAAAAATACTAACCAATAAAAATAAAATATTTTAGAATAACTATTTATAGATAGGAATTTCCAGATTTGGTAAAGAAATCATACTTGAAGAAGGTTCATTTATAAAAAAAATTTATGATAAAAAATAGCCTCGTTATTATATTATAGTTTTTATCATTTAGTTTTTATAATATGTTACAAATTATAAATATCTCACTCTCTCCACTAACCTTGAGCAAACTTGTTTTCTTGTTGAATAAACTATAATGGTTTGTTTTTCTTGTTTCCTAAATATTAATCACTATAATACATATATATAACATAGCTATTATGATCTTATTATAATACATAATATATATATATATTATATATATATATGTATAATATATATATATTATTATATTAATATATATATATTATATATTAATAATTATATATATTAATTATATTAAGATATTGTGTATACACTTCTGCAGATATTAATATATTTTAATATAATTATATATAATTTAAATATCTTGTAAAAATATATAATATATATTATTAATATATATATAATATTAATTAATATATATTAAAATATTATAATATATATAATTAATATATTAGTATATATTAATTAATATATTAATATATATATATACTAATAGTTATAAGTATAATATTATAATATTATAATATATATCTATATATCATTATATATATAAATATTAATATATTAATGTAATATATATATATATATATATATATTAATTATTATCAGTAATAATTATTTATTTAATAGTTGTAAAACTTAACAAATTGTAGTCTTCAACAAACTTAAAATAAACGCATTTGAAGTCTCTCAACACAAAATTATATGACACTCCTAAATCTTAATTAAATTAATTTATTCATTATTATTATAATTTATATTATTAAATTAATTAATTATTAATTTTAATCTATATATTAATTAATTATTATTATTTATATATTATTTAATTATTATTATTATTATTAATTATTTATTAATTATCATTATTTATTATTATTATTAATTATATAGTTATTTATTATTAATTTAATATTATTATTATTTATTATTTATATTATTTTAACTAAATTATCAAATTACAGTGAAATGAACCTTTGGAATAACTAAAAAAAGTATTATACATCTCCTACGTCGTTTTCTAAATATAGAACATAATTTTAGCTTTTTGGGTTTATGTACAGTAAAGTTGATGATGATTGAGGGGATAAAGCTATTAGGATAGGAACGATAATTATATGTTACTACGTACCATACTATATGAGCCCTATATTATTTAATATTATACGATTTATATTAATTATATAATATAATAGGTATATATTAATATATATAATATATATTATAAATATATATATTATATTATAATATATATTATTAATTTGAGATATTATATATAATATATATAACATATTTTATTATATTATTTCCTATATATATGATAATATATATATATATAATATTAATTATATATATATATATATTAGTATAATTATATATATATATATAATATATATATAATCAATATTATTAATTATATATTTGATGCTCAGAGATATAGAACGATGATAATTTTTTCAATAAAGTATTGTCACAGAATTTATTTCAACAAGAGCTCTTACACCGTTCACATAATATAGGTCTTAGGTATTTTATTTGGCACGTGATTATAATATACATATATTTCTTCTGGTTACTTAAGGCTTATAACAAGTAATGTAATATTGAAATTTTATAGTTGATATTTGGACAAAATGTATGTTGTAATAATTATATCATAAGTCAATACCGAGTAATAAGAAGCGCCTATTTTTTTCCTACCTAAATAATAATAGTGATCTTAAATTCTATACTATACAAATGTGGCATATTTATCATATTTCACATATGATATGGAAAGGTTAAATACTTTGTAATAAGAATCAAGAGAAATTAAGGGAAAACTGTACATCAAATTAGTTCAGTCACTTGTCTATAGATCGCGGCGTGTATTTCAACACATAAAGTCATTATATTAAATAATGAGTATCGATACATCTGGTGTAGTCATAGCGTCATATGATTCCCTTTCGCCACGGAGCTGTTGGCGCGATAATTTATTAGCTATCCATTGCGGTTCAAGATCAGCACAGGCAATACCACTGTGCAAGTCGTACTTGTTATTAGCTGATTTTTGGCATAGCACTGCATAATTCATACATCGTCTCTTACTCTATCCTTATGCAGAGTATTATTTCGTTCAAATATAGATAAGTAATGAATAATATTAATATAATAATAATAATAATATATAATAATAATATATTTAATAATAATAAAACATAATATTATGATTACAAATGAAAATAACAATAAGTATTAATAATAATAATAATAATAGGATATAATATAATAATCAATAATGTAACAATCATTATGAAATAATATCAACTTTTAGTAGCAAACGATATGAATACACATTATAAACTTATGAATGCATTGAGTCCATTCATTTTACTAGTAAGAATAATATATATCAGAGTAACTGATTAATTATAATAATATAAATATACATATATATATATAATAATTATAATTATCAATAATAATATAATAATAAATTAATAAAATAATATTATGTAAAATAATAAATTAATAATTATAAATTAATAAATATTATAATAATTTAAAATATAATATAATTAAATAATATAATAAATTAATTAATATATTATATATAATATAAATAATTATATTAATATAATATATATATCTATATTAAATATAAATTACATAAATAAAATAAATGAGCAACAGGTTTGGAGTAATATAATAAATGAAATCATTCTAATGATTAAAATTATTTACTTTATTATCTAATAAATTCATTTCCAATTTTATAATCTTTCATGACTTATAAATAATTTTTTATTTAAAAAGCAAAATATCTGATTATTTAGTATTAATATTGTGTAATTAATAAATAATAGGTCGTTATGTGTACTATTGGGGGATTTATGTTATCTAAATAAAGTTATGTGTATTATTTTTATTCATGAGTTACTACTATACTTATTAAATTATATCTATTGTTATACTATGTTCATGTGATCATGAGTTAATGTATCCATTACATTCATATCATTGATTAAATTATTATAATAAATATATTATTAATTATTATATTTTATTATTGTTATTATTATTTATTATTATTAATTAATTATTATTACTATTATCCATTTAACAGTAGATGGTAGATACTATACTATTTTTGTTATATTATTCAAATATTTAATAATTATATCATTAATAACATATATTATTAATTATTAGTTTATTGATTTATATTATTATTTATTATTTATTTTATTTATTAATATTTATTTATTATTATTATTTTAATTAATTATATTTTATTATTATTAATTATTAACAGTACTAATTTAATAATGTTATTTGAAAAAAAATATATTAGTTTATAATCAATTTATTATAATTATTAAATTATTATTAATTATTTAAATATATTACTGATCAGACTCTGTTATTATTTATTATTATTAATTTATTAAATTTTAATTATTATATATTTAAATATCCCATTAATTATCCCTTATATTATTATATTATTAATACCATTAATTTATTCTGTTAATATCCCCGTTAATTTACACTTTTAATACTCATTATATATTTATTATAAGTTATTATCATTATATATTATTATTATTTAATATTAATATATTATTATTATCATTCTTCTTATGATACTTTCAAATTAATGTATTTCCTTTCTGATGTAATTATACATGATTATTTTGCTATTATGTTATAATTA
Organism: Trachelipus rathkii; assembly: GCA_015478945.1. Lineage (NCBI taxonomy): Eukaryota > Metazoa > Arthropoda > Malacostraca > Isopoda > Trachelipodidae > Trachelipus > Trachelipus rathkii. The sequence continues at coordinate 92,850 of JABUQX010023516.1, forward strand.
TTATTATTTTAATATTATGCTTTAATATAAAAATGAAATACCCTTAATAATTATAATTATTATTATCATATCACTTAATTTCATTACATACTTATTAATATTTATTATAAACAATTACATATATATATAGATTTCTTATTATGTAGTTGTTATTAACTATATTATATTCAAATTATTTATTATGACCAAATTTAAACTTAATGAATATTTATTTATTTATACATATTTGCTATGCATATTATATAAATATTTAATGATATTCTCATATAGGAAATTGAACCATTTATGAAGAAAGCTCATTTAACACTATAAATTATTTGAAAGGTTAATATCATTAAATAAAGTCTAAGGGATTTGTAAATTATGCTATTACACAAACAAACAATTATATGAAATTCTTAGTAATAGTAATTACTTAATTATTATTAATATCATTTTATTTATTCAAGTTTTGTGATTATTTTGAATTTTGCATCTTAAGCATATTTTTTATTTCGTAATATTATTGAGTAAATAAAAAATAATATTTTTTGTTATTTTATTTCATTATTAATTAATTATTTTTTGTGAGCACTCGCTCTATATTTTTATATTCACCTGACTATATTATTTTATCTAAAGTTTTTTGTCATTATATTTAATTTAATATTATGTCATACATTAATTATATATAATTTGATTTATTACTTATTATCGCTCTGGGGTACAGGGGACTAAACTTTTCGTAGATAAATTGGGGTGTGTCCGTATAGCTAATATTATTATTTGATAATGAAATTAACTTGAAATTAATTAATACAGTTCAGATAGTACTTATGATATATAATGTTGATTACTTAGTAGTATTCACTGTCTATTTAGTTCATATATGTAGATTCGAGTTAATTATTTAGCTGATTCATTATTTTACAATGAAAAAGATAATCATAAGCTCCGTCATCGTTATATATAATTCATTAATCTACTATGAGTTATATTTATGTCATAGGAGAATATTATGCATTATAATATTATTCACTATGATTAGTATAAATTAATTATGGCTAATTTATTGACCTTATTACTATATATTTAGTTTAGGTTTTATTTACTAATATATCACTTTTTATGTATGTGAGAGTATTCCAGGTCATTCCGAATGTAAGTTAAGTTGCTTACGATATTTAATCTCGGAATATACTTTAATTCTGATAGCACTAAGTTATTTTTGAGGTATTATAGTGATATTATCTTGACAACCAGTCCAGTATAGGTTGGCTGTTATTCTTTATAGGTATACTTGGATTATTGAGATGTGGTAGTAAAATTTTGCTTTTAGCTTTCTTTAATAGCTCTTATATTAGATTTATAGGTTAGGTAAGTATTAATTTGATTATTAAGATTATATTTTAAAGTGTAAATTAAATATATTTTGAGTAATTTCAGTATGTTATATAGATTTATTTGATAGGAGAAACAATGACTATATGTAGCACGTTAAAAACAAAGATCGTTAGGGTACCTTACTCATTCTGTAGTTTGAATGCAAATGCATAATAAGTTGATATATTACTCATTTATCAATCGCGTATTAGTTTTAAATTGAATAAATATTTCATTAGTTATGACCAGTTTTGCTTTTCTATTTTATTTATTGGATAAATCTGTTAAATGATTTTACCAATGTCATCCCCACTTTACATCCAATTGAGTTATTATATCTCATTATAAAGTAATGATTATTAGTATAATGGGGCTTAATGTCTAAATTAAGTTTAATTTTATGATTATATGATTGGATTTAATTTCATTTATTATATGATTAAATATTGATTATATAATATGAATTAACTTAATTAATTTAATTCGATCAATTAAGATTTATCTATTTTTATATTATATCAGGTGTTAATTTAGCATCATATTATAATCTACTTTCAATTTTTGACATATTCCTGTAAACCTATAACTCTTACAATAGTTTAGGATTGGGTTGAATTAATATAAAATGATGTAATTGTTTATTCTATATCCAATCTGCCTCTCTCTCTAGGCATATTATTTCATCTATTAATGATTAATATTTATGCGTTATGTATAACATTTCAAATTCATTTTATCTTATAGACCTTTACTTCTGTATTAAATAATTAATAAATTAATTGTATTTAATATTAATTTATTATATATTATTTAAATAGTTGAATGTTCACTTATAATGATCTATACATAATAGTCTGTTTTATATAAATCAAATGTATTATATCTCAAAGTATTGCCTGTGAATGCTTGTATATATTCTGATAATTATTCATCTCAGTAGTTATGAGTATTAGTATGTATGTAGAGAGTAGTATAGTATGATTAGTAGATGACGTTAGATTGAGTAGAGTTGAGAGATGAGAGTAGAGTAGTAGTGTGTGAGAGAGTGAGAGATGAGAGAGTAGAGAGAGAGAAGTATGAAGACTTAATGTGGACCGAGGAGTACTAATTGACTAATTATAATTAAGCGTATATATGCATCGTAAACTATATTAAAATGATAAAATTTTAAACCCGGATTCAATATTTTATATTTATTTTTAATCTACTGAGATTTGTGGTGTATGTATATATGATATGGTATGATATGTTAATCTATAAGATTAATGGTTAACTGTTTCAGATTATGTATTAATATCTCAGACATAATTTGTCTATTATTAGTAGTAATTGTTTTATTACGTGATTAATTAAATAATCGAGAGGATCGTAATAATGTTGAAACTATTAAAGTTATTTAATAGAGAATGGGAATTTTGTTTTATACTATTTGAGATTATATGTGGTGAGCATATATGCTATTATTATTATATTTTATTATATTTTAGTAAAATTTATTAATAAAATATAAGTCTACTACTTTATTATACTATATTATGATTTCATATGATTATTATTAATATTATATATTGAGAGAATTATCTTAGTGGTAGTAGTAGTGTTAATTTATTATTAATTATTGTAATATTCATTATATTCATTATACAATGAAATGAAATTTGAATTTATTATATTCACATATATTCCTATATATATTATACTCAATAGATGAGTGTAGAACCAGATGTGAGACTGATAGTCATTATCTCTCTGGTTATTGATACGGCGATAGTTATTTGTTACGTATAATGGATTATTTTACGTAGTGAATGTGTCTTAGAGATATTACGTTATTATATTTGGGACGTATGCACTCATCATTAATTGTTTATAGTTATTTTCATAGTATATGTTTGATGATATTTAGATTATATGGGGTGTTCATGAGGATTCTATCAGTTATTGAGTATTTCATCGTTGAAGACTCATCTCTTGTATTATGATATATTATTATGTAAACATGTAGTGTGTAGTATCTTATTATTTTCCTATTCATTTGATGTGTATAGTATGGTTAGTTGTAGTGTATTGTAATGTCATGTGGATTATGGTTAGTTGAGTAATGATTTACCAGTAAATTTATGTAGACATGCTTATTACATTGATTGTATATGGTACTGAATGTTATTATCATAGGGAAGAATCTGTTGTTTCGGTATATGTGGATGAGTGGGTGTGGTGAGTGATGTGATGGGTGATGTGGGTGTGTTATGTGTGATTGGAGTAAGAATGATATGGAGTGTGTGAGAGCTTAGTGTATGGGGATGTAATGGTCAGCTTATGTCATTATCACTTGAGTTATGTCTTTATGTTTACATTATCGAACTATCTAATTATCTTCCATGGTCTAGTGGTCTATGTGATACTATTATTTATCTAATTTATTGGGTATTAGCTTAATTATTTCGAGAGGCAGGTAGATTCTGTTATATTTATGAAGGATGTGAGGTTTGAGTTTGTATTTATTTTTATATTGTAAAGTTCTTCATTAAAAGTCACAGAAACTTACAAATATCTGTTATTATATCTGTTATATGTTGTTTTCATTTGCGTACTTGAGAGTTATGAGTGGTAGGAAGGTTTATTAAATAGTAAATATTTTATTAGTTGAGTGAGTTAATATCATCCAGCGGGTATTGATCAACTATTAAAATCGCACAATCCACACAGCTATTACGAGATATGTAGTAATATTATCATCATTCACTATAAGAAATATATTATATAATCTTATGATATCACTATCCGATTTATTACATCACTTTTTATATTATATATGTTAATATAGTTATATTATTATATATTTATTATTATTTTTATTATATATAATGTTATTATATATTATTATATTATTATAATTAATTATTATTTATTTTATTAATCTATTATTATTATATATAATTATTTATCTTAATTATTTATATTATATTATTAGATATATTATTATATAATTATTTATTATTATAATATTATTATTATATATATTATTATTAATTATTATATATTATTATTATTTATTTAAATTATATATTTATAATATAATATATATATATTATTTATTATTTATTATTTATTATTAGTATTATTAATTACTATTTATTATAATTATATTATTATATAATTATTATTAATTAATTATATTATTTAATTATTATTATTATTAATATTATTATTATTTATTATAGTATTATCATATATATATATATTTTATATTATAAACTATTTTTATTATTTTATATTTTTTATATTATTTATTTCAGTTTATTTATTATTTTTATTATTTATTTATTATATATAATATTATTATTATTATATTATTATTATATATTATTATTATTTATTATTTATTATTATTATATTATTATTATTATTATTATATTTATTATTATTATTATTAATATATATTATATTATTATATAAATATTATTAATTATTATTTAATTATGTATATATTATTAATTAATTATTAATTATTTTATTAATATTATTAGATTAATTATTTCTTATTATTCTTATTTTTTCTTAATATCAGTAAGTGAATATTACTATTGTTTTATTCATTATTTTTACTTTATTTATATTATTATTTATACTTATTAATATTATTATCATTATATATTATACTTATTAATTATATATTATCATATTTATAATATATTATTATATATTATTATTATATAATTATATATTATTATTTATTATTATTATTATTGAATATTCTAACTTCTGTTATATTACAGAAGTTAAAATATTTTTCATATATTTTCTTTCTAATTTTCCTATATAAAAATATTATAGTATTTTTTCTTATTATGTATTATTATTATCATATATATATATATTTATTATTATTATATTATTTATTATTATTATATATATTATTATATATAATTATATATTTTATTATTTATATAATTATTATTATTATTTATATATTATAATTATAATTTATTATTTAATTTATTTCAATTATTATTATTATTATTACTTATTATTATAATCTATATATATTATTATTATTATTATTATTATTATTATTATTATTATTATAATATACTATATTAATTATTTATTAATTATTGTTTGTATAAGTTATGATAATCAATTGAATATAAATCAGTATATCATTATGTAATCTGTGAGATATTATATTATTGTTATTTAATATATATTATATTTTATATATATTAATTATTTAATATTAATATAGTTTATATATTTATATTTATTGTGTTATTATATTTATATTTATTATATGATTAATTTTATTAGTTAATTATCATTATGTAAAACTTATTATTATCTGATTAGATAAATTTGTGATTAATATTATATTATTTTATTACAGATTATTATTAATATATTAATTATAAATATTGATTTTAAATTATTATTTCAAATTTATTAGTTCATTTTATTAATTTATTATTGATTTATTATTCTTTATTTTAATGATGATCGTTTTTTGATTAATATTTGTCATATTATTTAATTTAATTTAAATTATTTATTTAATTATGTTTTATTTATATATTTATTAATTTTATATGTTATTATTTTTATAATATTTACTATTAAACTAAAATATTGATTTTTAAATTATTATTACATTAAATTATAAATTTCTATATTTATATATATATATTATATATTAATATATTAAAGTTATTATCATATTTATTAATTTATGATAATATTATTATAATATTTATTATTGTATATTTAGTTATATTTTCATTTGTTAATTATTATTATTTACTTAAATATATTTTATTTAATTACTTTAATTATTTATTTATTATACAATTAATATTAATCTTACTTTAAATTTATTTACTATATTATTATATTTATTAATTATTATTTAAATTACTACTATTTTTATAATTATTTATAATTTATAATAATAAAATTATATAATAATTACCAATTTATTAGAATTTATTTAATAATTATATTTAATTATTAAATTTAAATATTTAAATTAATTTATTATAAACTATTAAATAAAAAAATTTGTTGTAGAGTTATTTAAGTCTTCATGCAACTTTATTTATGATTTATTTTTATTTATTTAATAATTATATATTTACATTTATTAGATTAATTTTTATGTTATATTTAATTATGTTTATATTAAATTATTTCAATTAGTATCTATTATTATTTTGATAAATTATTTCATTATTTATTTATATTATTAAATTATTATAAAAATTAAATTATATTTAATTTTATAAATTAATATATTTATTATATTTTATAAAAATTAAATTATTAATTTATAATTATTGAATTTCCATTATATTAATTATTAATATATTATTTATTAAATTATAAATTTAAAATCTTATATTTGGAGCAGCACTCTACTAGTTTTCAAATACTTATTTTTTTATTATCTTTTCGGTTCTTGGCATTTAAAGTTTAGTCATAATTTATATTATATATTAATTATTCTCTCCTTTATTATAATATATTTATTATTAATTTATATATTTATTATTATTTAATATTTATTATTAAAAAGTTGAAATTAATAAAATTATTTTAACATATGTAAAATTTTATTATAATAATTTATATTTAGAATTAATTAAATTTATTTTTACTTATATCTATAATTATAATGATAATTTATTAATTAAAATTATTATGAGTTTTATTTCCATCAATATTAATATAATTTAAATAATAATAAATTTAATTTATTAATTTATTTATATTTATATATTAATTATATTTTATTAATAATATAAATTGATTTTTTGATTATGTAATTAACACTTTATAAATTCTTAAGTTAATATAATTTACATATAATTTACTAGATCGTTATTTTTGTAGTTTTTATATTAAATTATTTAATAATTTAAATATCTTATCTTAGGTTATTAATTTATATTTATTTAATATATTTTATTATTTCTAATATATTTTTAATTAATTTAATTTAATTTATTAATTTAATTATTTATTTATAGACAATAATTGTACAAAATTTATCATAATCATAAATTATATTAAAATAGTAATAAACAAACTCGTAACTTAAATTTATTATTTATAATTATTGATTCATTATTATTTAATTTTATATATATTTAATAATTTAATTAAGATTTTAATACATATAAAACTAATTCAATATTATTTCAATTTTATTTTTAATGAATTAATATGTTATATTATATTATTATCATATTATTATTTATTGTTATATTAACACTGGTTTTATTTCTATATTTAGTTTATGTATTGTATATAGTAATTGACAGTATAAATATATTGAATTATATATTATATATAATTTATTTTCAGGCATTCTTAACCAAAAAATTTTAATTTTATTTATTATTATTATTTTCAATGAATCTATATTTTATAAAATATATTTATTTTGAGTTTCTAATTATATTTGTATTATGTAATGTATCATATAATTTTAATTTATTAAGAAATAATTTTATATTTTTCACCTGTTATTATTTTGGATTAGAGGGAGTTTGCACGTTTTATTATTAAATATATAACAAAATGTTTAAATTATTTTAAATTATATATACTACCTAACGAATTAAGTTTCGAATTTGAAAAGTATCTATTTGAGATCATAATTACTTAACTTATTAATTAAGCGTACGAAATGAAATGAGCTTAGCATTAGTAAAACTGTAAATTATATTTATTCAAAATTTATATATTACTTATTTATTACTTTCTTTCTTTATACTTAAAAATTGAAAATATTTATATTTATTGAATTAATTTTATATTTATTATTTTATTATATATGAGATGTTTTAATATTATTTATTATATAATTTTACAAATTTCTAATATATTTATTAATATTTATTAATTAATATTATATATTTTATATTATTTATTTTAAATTAACTTAATTTAATATTATTTATTTATATTATATAGTGTTATTTATATAAAAAAAATAATTGTTATTTTTTTAATACAAATAAAAATACCATTGAATGGGACATATAAAAACGAGTATATTTGATTTATTTTATTATTTATCTAATATTTATGAATTTATATATCAACTTGTTTAATTTTTATATCTATATATTAATCTTATTAATTATATTTAATTTTAATTATTGATTACAAAACTATCTAGTCTTTAAAATTATTATATATTGTTTATATGATATATCTAATTATATTTGTATGATATTTATGTGTATATTTATATGTTTATATAATAATATTTAATTATATATTAATATACTAAATTTTTAATTTAATTTTTATTGGGTCAAATAGTAAAGATTATTAATTACTTATTAAATACATATATTTAATTTTAAGTATTTTAATTTATATTTTAATATTAAATATTTAAATCTTATTATTATATATTATTATCTATTTTAAATACATTCGCCTTTACCCTTAACGTTTTATATTAATTATAATATTATTAATTATATTTATATTAATTAATTAATTATTATATTATGATTATTAGAAAGTGATTATTATAGAAATATATTAAAATTTATTAATAAATTATATTAATATTTTAATTTTAATTTATTATTTTATATTTAAATATATTTATAATTATTTAATTTATTTAATTTATTTATATTATTAATTATAATAACCATTTATCTATATATATTGATAATTATTATATTATTTAATTTATATTTTATATTTAATTAAATTATTATTATTATATATTCATATATATATTAGGTTTTTGTTATTATTTTTATTTTTTTAACTTTTTAAAATATTATTATTAATTAATTATATAATATTATTTATTATTCGTAGTATTATTCAATTATTATTATTAAGTATTTATATTTTATTATATTTAATTTTTTATCATTATTATTATTTAAATTAATTGATGAGTGTTTCAAAGCATATTATATTGCATTTATTGATTATTTTATATTAATTTAATTAATTATATCTATTATATTATTCATATATTATTAAATTATTAATTATTATTATTATATTTAATTATTATATTAAATAGGTTATTAATATATTTTATATCTACTTATTTATTATTATATTATTATTAAATATTATCATATATATTATTATTATATCTATTCTATTATTAAAATTATTATTATATATTATATTAATTATTTATTATCATATAATTTTCAATTGAGCATACAATGTTTATTTTTTAAATGATTTATGATTTATATTATTCTATAAATTAAAATAATTATTATTAGTTAATTCTTTTAACATAATTAGTATTTATTAATTATTTATAATTAAATTATTTAATTTATTATTATTTATTATTATATATTATTTAGTTATTATATATTATATTTAAATTACTTATTATTGTATAGTAATTATTATTTATGATATATATTATTTTTTTACCTGCTAATTATAATTTAAATATTATTATAATACTTACTTCAGTTGTTTGATGTGTATAAAATTAATTATTAATTTATTTATTATTATTATTATTATTTATTATTATTTATTAAATTTATATATTGTAATATTATTATTAGTTATTATATTATTTCATTATTATTATTATATTCTTATTGTTATTTATTAAATATTATTGTATATTATATAAATTATATTATTGTATTAATATTTTTTTATAATTAATATTATGTTATATATTTATTATTATTATCAATTTTAATTATTCTTACAGTTAAATAATAGAAGCAGTTTACTGTTTGTACCATCGTTTTTTTTTTAATAGTTTATATATAATACTATATTTAGTATCTAATATATTATATTTAAGTATTTAAAATTATGTAATTAAATATTGATATTATATAATTATTTAATTAATTATATTTTATTATTTATAGGAAATAATTTAATATAATTAATAATTATAATATGAGATTTAAATTTTAGTTATAATGACTATTATAATTGAGTTATTTATTTTCTTGGTAAATTAATATAATTAATTAATATATTATTTATTTATTTATATAATTATATATTATTTTTAATTTTAATTATTAATAATTAAAATTATTAAAATTATATTATTATTATTATTAATTATATTTAATCTTAAAATTTATTATAAATTATATAAAATCCTTATTTTTTGATGTTAGAATATTTAGTTTAATATATTAATCCTAATATTATATGCAATTATCTCTATTTATTTAATATGACAATAATAATTAGTGGAAATATCTTCCCTTTATTTGATATTAGATAAATTTGAATAGAATTTGAAGGTTCTAAATTTTTTATTTATTATTATAAATCTAATATTGAAAGCATTTGAGATTATATTTCATTATATATTAAATTTAAGTTTACTATATTATTTATTATTAATATGTATGTATTTATATTAAATATTATCACTTTCAATTTTATACTATATTATATTATTTTATATTTAAATATATATACTATAATATTATTATTATAATTATTGATATTATATATTAATTAAATATTATATATATATCTTAATATTACTATTATATATATATATATATTAGTTATATATGATATTATTAAGTGTGTTTACGATGGATATGATTTAATTTTATTGTTTTAAGAATATTTCGAAATATCTTTTGTTAATCTGCCTATAATAGTGATATTTAATTAAGATTATCAATATTGAGTATATATTATATAAATATTATTATGATTATTATTGCGAAGATTATTATTATTTGATATAATGTAATTTAATTTATTTATAAAAATTATGTTAAATTTAATTATATATATATATAATAGATACATATATTATAGTTATAAATTTATAATTAGATATATTGTTTAATATTAATATATATTATTATATCTAAATTAATTATGATAGATATAATATAAAATTATAAAAATATCGGTTTAATATCTATTGAAGTATTACCTTATTAGTATGAAGATAATAGTTATTATATTATAAAATATTATGAATTGGATGATGATCATATGTATATAAGAATTAGATATTATATTATTATTGATTATATGTTATTATATTAGTAATTAATTAAAATTATAAATTATAATATTATATGTAAATTGAACGAATAGTATTTGAAATATTATATTATAGTTATTTAATTATATTATTATATTATTAATTTAATATATTGAGTTAATATGCGTGTTAAGTTATTGATTATTATGATTATTTAATATTATATTATTAAATAAATGTTAATAATTATAAAATATATAAGTAATTATTTTTTATATATT
>JABUQX010023517.1:0-21035 GCA_015478945.1 Trachelipus rathkii
GCGAGGGTTATAGGATAAGGAGATATATATAATAATTATATAATATATATATATATTATATATACTATAAATAATATATACTATATAATATATATTATAAATATAATATTATATAGTATATATATTATATATATATTATTACTCTATATATATATATATATATATAATATTATAATATATATAATATATATATATATATATATATTATATATCTATATTATATATTATATATATAATTATTATATATATATAATATTATATATAATATATATATAATATACTATATTATATATATTATATATATATATATTATATATATATATAATATATATATTATAATATATATATATTATATATATAGTATTGATATATAATATATGATATATATATGATATATATATATTTATTATATAATTATTAACTATATATTATTATATATTATATAATATGATAAATATAATATATATATTATAATAATTTATATATATATATATATATTATTATATCATATATTATATATATCTATATATAGTATATATATATATATATGATTAATACTAATATTATATATAATATAATATATATTAATTATATATATATATATATATATATATTATATTTATATTTATATATATTATATATATATATAATTATATAATATATTCTTTATATATATAATATAAAATTATATTAATATATCTATTATATATATATTAATATATATATATATCTAATATTATATAATTATATATTATATTAATATTATTATATCTGTATTTATTATATATATATATTAATATATATTTATATATATATATATATTATATATTATATATATATATATATATAATATATTATATAATATATTACTAATATATTATATTATATATATATATTATATATAATTATATATATTATTACTATTTTAATACATATAATAATATCTATATATATGAAATAATATATATAGTTTGACTTACTTATACTTGTACTCTTTTATCCTGTGATAATGTAGTTTATCAAGATAGCTAGGTAATCCTTAGATTACCCTCAGATATTGGTGTATATTATATATATACACTCATATTCTTAAAGTAGATATGGTCGTACTAATACTTAATATATATAAATATATATATAATACTATATATATATAAATTTGTCATTTAATATTATATATATATACTCTATATACTATATAGAAATAGTATATATCTATTATATTAAGCTTATAGTCTAAAAATTATGAATTATTTATCATTTTATTGTATAACCTTATATATATATATATTAGTACTAGTATTATATATATATTATATAGCGCATTATAATATACATGTATATATATATATATATTATTTATATAGTATATACTATGCCGCTAATTATAATATATATATTATATATTATACTATATATATATTATATATACTACTATATAGAGTATGCTCACATTACTTAACTATACATCTATTATTAATATATTTATATACTATATTTACTAATCTCTTATCTATATATAGGTATTATTTATATAGTATTATAGTATTCGATATTATATATACTAGTAGATATATATATCTACTATTACTCATAACAACTCAATAATAGAATATGATACTACTAAAATATAGGGATAAGTGTGTATAGGAAATACTTATATTTATATATATAATACATTATATAATATAAACAGTTGTATATCGAGTATCATATAGTTAATTAGTATCTATATATAGACTATTATATATCAATACTGAATTATAAACTATCGTATAAAGCTATGGTATAAATCCATATAGTATATCTAATATTCGACCTCTACTCAGTAGCTATTTATAGGATAGTGAGTGATAAATTGAGTGTGTGTATATATATCTGAGATCATTATAATAACCAATATTGTGGAATAACATCGTTACTTGAATGAATTGCACTTTTATATAAAATATAATATATATATAATATATAAATCTATAATAATATTATGTTATACTTATTATAATATTATAATATATATATTATATATATTATAATCATAATTATATTATATTGTACTATATTTAATATATATATGATAAATATATATACAAATATAATATAAATAATATTTTGGGCAATCAGACTATTTCCATATTAAGTTTAGAATAAATAAACATCAGTACATTTGTTAAGCAAGCTTATTTTGCATATTTTAAAATGTCTAGCTCCATAATTTAGTTATAATTATAATTATTAAGGATATATATTAATATATATATATATATTAATATATAATAATATATTACGTATTAAAAGAGCGGGCTGAAAGTCTATGCTTATAAAATGTCTCATACACTGGCCTTTAAAGATAATGAAACAAAGATATAGAAAGAAGTGATTAATAAGATTCTATTCAATGTAACACTTGAGTAATATTATTTTTATCTAGCATAATCTACCTCGAAACATCATCAAGTACATTATTCTGTGCGAAACGTTGAACTTATTCTCGAAACCTGAGGTATTGTAATAAAAAGTTTAATTCTGATTTATCCGAAATCAGTCTGACATATATTAACTATATCTAAATATCATATAGCTTATCTCTATACCTTATCATCTATGAACCCAAACCTCATATCTACTAGGAGACTCTATCTCATAACTTATTGAAATAATAGAAAATCCTTGTGAAGCCAAGATAAAGGATAACAATTCAGTGGTTGGTGCATTATAATGACCACGCAGTTACCAACGTTAAGTGAAAGAGCTTCCTGAAAGCTAATCTGGTGCAGACTTAAACTGTTAAGTGCTGGATACTCATGTCAATCCAATTGCTAATGTTATCAGATCAATTAATAAATACTTATTGAATTCCCCCCCATACCGCAATGTTATTTAATACCTTAGAATACTTATAGACAATTCACAAATGAAGCAGTCGTTATTACGGTGTTAAGAAAACATTTGTGAAATGAAGATCGCTGTTGTTCCTCACAAGCAGAGCTAGCAGTTGAAAAACATCGTGTCCGCCTCAAATCGAGAATTATAACATTCCTCGCTCATATAGAAGCTGAACAGAAGTTTGAAGAGCTCCAATTAACTTTTATTATTAATTATATTCGTAAAAATAGCTACCGATATAGGTTCATACCTAATCCATCTCAATTTAGTTTCTTTGAATATAATTTTTCGAAAATATTTGGTGAAGGACTATCTCCCCGTCAGACATCCTCATTCTCATTCGATGTGGTAATTTATTACACTCTTAAATTATCTTGTTCTCAAATAATGTATATACTCACAATACACTATAGAAAACACTAATGGGCTGCTTTGATCCACCTGGGAGCCGATCCAAACGCAGCTCTCTTGGAGGGAGCCGGAGCCGAGTCGGGACGGCTAATGTGGAAAGCGTCTAGATCGTTTTGCGCGTGACATTCTGAATAGCGTTCAATTCCGGCATAGTAACGGCGACTGCGCATTGCAATATAGAGAGTGTGTACACAAAAAACGACACAACACACAGCAATAGAAAAAAAAACAAAATAAATAAAAAAAAAAACAAAAAAAAAATAAAAGGCAATGAGCGTGCTACGTGCTACTAGACATCTGTGTCACACTCAGCCTACATACTGCAATAGCTACAATGCAAGCAATTCACACAGTTGACATGTATCTACGAACAACACCTGAAAGTGTCAAGCAAACCTCTGCTATAGAATATTATATAGACTACATCTCTTCTAACATTCCATCCACACTTTCTTTTCAGATTAAATCGAAAGTTTATGTATTGGATTTTCACGATGTTATTCCCTTTTGTATCGATATCTTATTTGATATATACCTATATACTCTGCAACAGGTATAACAAGGCACACTAACTACACACTTATTGCACTACATGATGGACGACGGGCTGACGCCCACACTTCTCTAAGGCCTATTCTATTTGTACACGCTACTAACACACATATTACAATTCCTAGCTAATATACTTAACACATCATATATAATATAATATCACTGTGCTCTAACTAGCATACTACTACTAACTGTATAACTTAAACAATACCTACTGCTATTTAACATCTCATCGAATCCTTAATCCTTATTATCATTAAAAATTTGATTTATCTTACATTATGGTAGTTAATATTCATTAATTAATTGTTGCTCTTTTGGTGTAAATCATTAAAGAAATATTCTTGAAGTTTAAGAATAAATTAATCATATTATCATTCTTATATTTATTTTATTAAAACTATTCATTTAATAATATGAACACACACTCAATTATAATAATGAATAATTTTAAATTCTAAGAGAATACACTTAAGAGAGAGATAAACATTCTTCATAATATGAAATAATTTCAGTAAAAATATAATTCTAAAATAATATAATAATAATAGTAATCCAATGAATAAGATAGCTACAGTAGTATGATATACCTATTACAGAATAACTCAGTCAACGCTACTCATTAGCAAATTAATAATAATAATTAATAACTAATATAATCGAACATAACCATAAATCCTAAATTCTAAGAAATAACTCGGAGAAGATAAATTCTTACAATATCTAGAATAATAATCATAAAACATTAAATAATAAACACATTTATGACTTTAGAATTTAAAATAAACTTAATAAAATACCATTAATAGCATAATAAACCATTAATAGCACAACGCAATAAAGACTAACTTTATCACTCATCCTTAATCTCTTAGCACCTATAGTCACTTCTCACCTCACCGTACTACTTTTAGTGAGAGATAGCTCATCCAGTATAGTTAATAATTAGAATGCCTACTAGCCTTTGGTAGTATAGTTACTATATATATATATTTATATATAATATATAATTACTTATTAGTGCTTAACTATAAGTAAGGTCTAATGTATGATGAGAACATGACCTTGTATGTTAGATCTATCCTCATAACTTATTTCCCATACCGAGCACACTAAAAATAATATACTCACAACTAATACACACAACATATATACAACACTCCCATTACTTATTGGCACCAGGATAACACATTCAACCACCTCAATGTACCCTCTAGTTTCTTATGTTATTTTAACGCTACATATCACCTATATACTCTCTCTCTATCTCCTACTACACACTTATACTTTACTTCATATCCTATCACCATCATCCACACATCTCTCATCCTCATCTCCTCTCTCTCTCTCTCTATATTATATATAATACACACACACACCTATATATATATATATATATATATATATTACAACACCCAACACACACATACCCAGGCTTGATATAAATATATATATACTACAACATACTACACACACTTAATATACTTTATATAACACATCAACTTAAATACTTATATATATTATAATTAATTTTATATAACAACAATACACATACACACACACATAACTAATATATATTTATATGTATATATATAATATATATATATATATATATATATATATTAATGATATATATATACAACACACTTAATACTCATATAAACACATAAACTCAACTAATCATTTATTATAACTATTATATATTATAAACACATCCGCTCCAAATCATATACTACACAACTAGTACAGAAAACCATATGAGCTAACTACTACAGTATATATAACTATATAAACTTGATCTTAACTTTATCAAAAAAATGGCATCGTCAAAATATTCACCTTTTATAGAGTCTCTTTATTACATCATAGCTCGCATTTACTGATATGACATCTTTAACATTTACTGTAATATGTCAATACATATACATTATAAATATATTATAGCCTTCCTGATAAAAACACGCTCAGGACGGCTCTAAATTATGACTTCTTACTTATTACTTTATTTTATCTTTATTCTTTTTTTATGAATGGGTATAACGACCATCGATGTATTTTTCGATTTTTTTTCGCCGGATTATTTATAATCGATATGATAAAAATTAATTTTTCGATAATTTGTATTTTTTTTTTAGCGATTATTAGAACTTCATAGGCAACCTTACACCACTATACACAGCTTCCCTAATGACTTACACTCAACCCATATGACACTTACAGCTTAATTTACAAACTTATACAACAAGTCACTATACACGCATGTCTATGTTAACCACAAGTCACTACACATCAAACTATCGAAAACCTCCTCCTTCTTCTTGCGCTCTTCTCATTGCTCTTTCAAACTCAAATGTCATACTACACACACTTTTCCATATCTAAATTATACTCAGGCACTTAACATTGTTTAATTAAAAAACTATATACTTTACAGACCTTAAAGCAGACATAAATCAACATAAAATCACACAGAGGTCTAGTTTCACACCGCTTTCCGTTTACATCTACTGTGTGTGTGTGAGTCACGCAGTGTAGTGCAAACTTCTAATAGTTGCTTCTTTTCTAGAGTTTTATTCACACTCCAGTGAGCCTTTAACTCTATCGTCTCACTTCTTTCACTCTACATTTGAGTTTATACCTCCATATGACATCTACATGTATCCTTGCGCATGGATGGTTATGTTCATACATGTAATCGTGAGTCGGCCCGAAAGATAGAGAGGCCGCTTACGCGATCACGACCTTCTCAGAGCCATGCAATCATCATTCCTAGCAAGAGATAAGTGGTAATGGGGGCAGCCAACCCAACTACCACCGTCCCTTACTTTATATATTATATCATAATATATATATATATATATAGTAATTATATATTATTTAGTATAATATATATATATATATATATATATTATATATAATATAATATATTATATTATATATGATATAGTATAGTAGTTTGGCATTACCACGTTTGTCAGACACCGATTTTGGTATAAGAGTTGCGCGTAATCGGGCTGAAACTTTGTATAATGTGTCTATTGAGAAGTTAAACTGATTACCGCCGAATTTTTGGTATCGCTAGCTGATTCTAGGGGGTAGTCTCCCGAGATGAATGTAAAATTCATGTGGCTTACGCCGTTTTTTCAGCTTCCCGATTCCGAGCGTGTTAGGCTTATTGAACCTGTTCTCTAGGTATTTATTATTCATTTCGTGTGTGTGTGTGTGTGTGTGTTGTGTGTGTTGTGTGTGTGTGTGGTGTGTGGGTGTGTGTTGTGTGTGAGATGAGAGAGATCGGACGCAATCCGATGTTAAAAGCACCTTGGCCGGCAGAGCGCCGAGCGTCTGTCTGTATTAATCTATTATTATTAGATTGATTATTATTTTATTATTAATATTAATTATTATTTATTATTATTATTAATTATTATTATTTATTTATTATTATTATTATTAATTATTATTATATTATATTATTATTATTATTATTAATTATTATTATTATTAATTATTATTATATTAATTATTATTATTATTATACATATATATATATATATATATATACGTATATATATATATATATATAATTATATATATATATATATATATATATATATATATATATATATATAATATATATTATATAATTATACTATATATATTAATATATTATATATATACTATAATATATATATATATATTACTACATACCATACATATATTTCTCCCTGGTCCCATCCTTATTGGAAGGGGCCACACCGCCTTCCAGAAAGCCGGCACTGTCTCTGCGGCGGATTCCACAGGTCAAGAAAGAAGTTGACATTGCAAAACTGGTATTTATTGCTCATAATCTGGGCATCAAAAAAGAATGCTCTCGATTGTGTCCGGGGATATACGACATCTAGTGCAGAAATGGGGGATTATAACGTTGTCAAGTTTGAATCTGAATTTATAGTTGCATAAGATTTGGGTGGCTGGCCTGACCTGCTGCCGGGCAGGTCAATTTGGGTTTTTCTCTGGACATGTGGATTACTTTCTGTATGGGAGAGTGTTGGGGATGTGTGTTTAGTAGATGTTATTGGGCGATTTTGTACATATGTGTTAGTTAATTGTGTATGGATGTGAGAGACCTAAGACCTGAATTTGGGGGTGGGGGACGAATGTTGTTGTAGAATGTCCATTATAGAAGTTTTGGCTGGTGAGGAGGGGGGATTTTAGTCTGTGTCCGGGGGGGGGGAGGGTTGAGAGTATCTTGGTGGCATGGATGGTTGATTGAAGTGTGTTTCTGGAATAAATTGTGTCCTCTACCGATGTTCAGATGTGGGTAGGGATGGGAACAGGATGGTGTCTAATCATGTAATGCTGGATGGGGATTGTTTTAGTACATCCAGTGATTATTCTAAGGCAGTGTTTGTGTAACTTTGTTCACACTGTATTTAAGTTGGATTGTGATAGTGCTGAGTAACCATGCGGGGGGGCAATAGTTTATATTAGTGTTCATGAGGATTTTTTTTGTAGATTTGTGGTAAGGGTGGTGCTTTCCTGTCGCTGAAGTTGGTGTTGGAGAGAGCTCGGAGTGTGTTTAATCTTCCGTTGGGTTGAGGACCAGTAATTTGGTTATGTGGGGAGAAAGTCCATATGTTGTGTCTTAAGTGAGTCCTAATATTTTTGGGGTTTTGTTTAGGGGAAGGGATTGTTGTTCAAGAAGAGCTATTGGGTGGAATGAGGATTGGTGGCGGTCAGTAGTTAGGAGGGTAATGGAGGATTTAAAGGGGGAAGCTGTCATTCTAATTGGTGATTACGCCAAGTTTCTAAATTAATTGTAGTATTCTTGGTGTGCTTGTGCTGTTGTTTGCAATGGTGTTTTGGGATAATGAGCTGCATGTCGTCGCGTAAGTAATTAGTTTGTGATTGGTTGGTAAGGTGGGCAGATCCTGCTGTAAAGAGATTGAAGGGGAATGGAGAGAGAATGGCGCCTGTGTCGCCATTTTCAGTTTGATGGAGTGTGAGATGTGTTTTTATGAAGGACTTTGGCATATCTATTTGGTAAGGAAATTTGAAAGCCACCTTTTTTATCATTGTTTTTCTAGGATGTGATTAGTAAGATATGTTTTTTATAAGGATGATATGTTGGGACAGTGTCCAAAGGGCTTTGTTAATGTCGATGGCTGTAAGTATGGATCTGTGTGATGGGGATTGGTTGAAGCCATTAAATTTATGTGTTGTGTGAGGGAGGTGAGGGCTGTTGTTGTTTGAATGATTGCCTTTAAATAAATGTTGGAATTCTGGGAGGGTGATGTGTGGGGATATTTTTTTTAATATTAGTTTCTCCAGCAGTTTGCTGATGGTGGAGAGAAGAGAGATAGGGCGATAGGAGGATGGGGAATTGGGGTCTTTTTTAGGTTTCAATTTTGGGATAATGATTGCTTGTTTCCAGATTGGGGGTATATAATTGAGTTTCCAGGATTTGTTAAAGATTTCTGTGATGAGGAGAATTGCTTTTCCTCCCAGGTGCTTCAGGTGGAAGTTTGAGATTGAGTCTGGTCCTGTTGCTGGTGAATTTTTAAGGGTTTTGATTGTCTCTGATATCATGTTGGTTGTAAAAGGAGGTGGAGGGTTGTGATCTGAGGGAAGTTTCTTGAGTTGTTTTTTTGTTAACCTATTAATGGGGAGAGTAGGTGGGAGGTGGTGGAAGAGTAGGTTTACGAGAGATATTATGCGCTAGTTGTTTTGCGAGGCTGTCGCTTTTTGTTTTTGAGAGGGGGGAGTTTGCGGGCAAGATGGGATTCGTGGTGAGGGAGGGGGGGTTGTTTTGTGAGTTGTTTAGTTTTTTGATAACCTGCCAGGTTTTCTTATTATCTATGCGTGAGATGTTGTTTTGTAGGTATTCTGTAAACTAGTTAGTAGTGTTAGTGGTTATGAGATTAGAGATCTGAGTGTTTAGGTTAAGTTAGTTATTTGGTTAGTGGTTAGTGTGGTGTATGGTCTGAGTTTTCGGAAGGAGTTTTTTGTTTAATAAGTTGACTGATTTCGGGGGATAGTTTAGGATTGTAGGATTTTCTGTGACCACTTAGGTATGTAGAGATTGGCTGATTTGATGATTGTGTTGTTTAAATGAATGATGGAGGGTTTTAATTGTTGCACCTATGTCATGTATCAGGGGTGTAGGGTTTTATGATGGAGATTCGATATGGTCTAGTAAATTCTGTCCAGTTAGCTTTTTTTTGTAGTTTAGTAAATGTGGTAGTCTTTTTTTTTGGAGTTGTGGGGGAGGTCAGAGAGTATGACGGGATAGGGAGACTGATCTGATTGTACGGTCGGTGGTTGTGTCCCAGGTTAGTCTGTGGTGTAGGGGAGGGGGAACAAAATGTGACGTCTGGTGAGGTGGGGAGATTTGTTGGCCTTGTGGGAGGGATTTCTTGTGGCGAGTTTTTTTGAGCTTTAAGGATATTCAGGGGATTCAATCACTTAAGGATAGGTTGCCTTCGGGGATAGTATGGGTATCTTTCTGTACCAGGGCAGTGTGGTGGGCATTTTAAGTCGCCTCCAAGGGATGCAAGATTTGGTATTGTACCTTATTGTTGATAGGGGGGAGTGAGGTTTGTTTGGGGGCAGGGTTTTCGGGGTGGTAGGGTGGCAGATATATAAAGGTTGAAGCATTTGTTAGGCTGTCTGTTTCAGGAGTATGGAACAATTGGGATTTTATTTAATGGCGGCGGGGGAGTGGTGTGGAAGTGGGTAGTAGTTGTATTATATATGGTTGCTGTTTGGATCATGTTAAACTAGGGATTGTGAGGAGGTGGGCAGGGAATATATGGCCATCGTAACCATAAGAATGTGGGGAGAGGGTGTTTGGGCGGGAGGCTTCTTGGTATGATCAGCTATTGCTGGATATTGTGTTTTTTCAGGAAATGGTTAAGTTCTATGGATTTGTTGGTTAAGCCATTAATATTGAATTGTAGTAATGTTGAGTGTTTGGGGATTAGGTTTGGTCGGAAGGGGGTTTTGGTTGGTGGTGTGGGGCTACAGGTTGTACAAGTGTAGCCCATATTGAATCTGGGGAGGGTTCGGAATGGTGAGCAGGACAGGTGTACCCATCCCAGGCAACTAGCACACTGGATACTATTTAGTCCAACTTGTTTTTGGCAGAGTAGGGCAGTAATATTCTAGGGGGTCCCGGTTGCTCTCGAAATCTCCGACGTTAGGAGTAGTGTTCCTCCCTACAATTAGAAAGGTAAATACAAGACAGAAAAGGCAGATTTGAGACATAGATAGATATATAGTAGGAGGACGCATACGTAAAGTAGTGTAAATATCGACGCTGTGGGCCGGCCTAAGCCTGGCTCCTTTTGGCAAGTAAAAGCCCTCCTGGTGGAGGGGGATAATTGTGTAAGTCTCCAGTACCCCCCCCAGCGGGGCATGACAATTCTTGATATCTCCCCAGAGGTTGGATTTGTTCGTTGCCCTGCTTTGAAAGGGGTCATCTCAAACAACCTATATATATATATTTATATATATATATATATATATATATTATATATATATAGTATATATATATATATATATATAATAAGTATATAAATATATATATATATATATATAATAGTATTTATACTATATACACACACATATATATATATTTATTATATACTATTATATATATATATATAATATATAATATATATATATATATATATATATATATTATATATATATATATATATATATATATATATATATATATATATAATATATATATATATATATATATATCATTATATATATATATATATATACCATATATATAATATATATATATACTATATATATATATATATAATATATATATATAATATAATATATATATATATATATATTTATATCATAGTATTATTATATATATATCATATATCATATATATAAATATATATATATATATATATATATATAATATATGATAATATATATAGTATATATATAATATATATATATATATATATACTATATATATACATAAATATTTAGTATATATATTTACATATATATATATATATGATATAATATAATTATAGTATATATATATATTATATAGATATATATATATATATATATATATATATATAATATATTATATATATAATATATATATATATATATAAGAATAAAAAGACGAAACAAAAACTTTGATATCATTTAATTAGGACATTTCGGGTTTATCCAAACCCATCATCAGCTAAAATTACAATTAAATGAGATTAATTCTTTGGTATTAAAAATAAAAGAATTAAAATAATACAAATAATAATAATAATAAAATGAAAATAATAATATATAATAATAATAATTAATATATAATAGATATAAATATAATAATAATAATAATAATAATCAACAATAACATGAATAATTAATAATAATACCAATAATTAAAAATGCTTGCCAATAATTATAATAATAATAATAATAAAATAATAATAAAAGTAAAAATAATAATTAAATAATAATAATATAATACTAATAATAAAATAATAATAATATAATAATATATAAATCGCACAGTAATTGAAAGAACAAAAATTAGTAAAAAAATATACAAACAATCTTAAAAAATAAAATTGATATTAAAACATAACCTATATTATATTCCTGTTTAGTTGACAGTCATGGGAAGAATGTACAAAAATAGCAAAAACAACTGCTTATATACTAGAAAATTGGTTGGTTGGTACATTTTAAAAAATAAAATAGTAAATATCACAGTTTGGCACAAGTAGAGTTAATGAAAAATAATGTACACCAGTGATTAAAAAGCAGGATTATAAGTAAACAAATAAATAGAATAAGATTTGAAAACCAAAATTAAAACAAATAATTTAATTGAGGAGCCATCTGAGTTAAGTTGCGGCTTTGGTAGCTATGTATAAAAGGCTCTCGAGAATCCCGTCGTTCAAGTAAACGCTGACACGCTGAAGTACAACACCTTGAAGCTATCTTTTGAGATGTCAATGATGGTTCTCTGAAGAGTGGGTCCTGATGGCAGAGTTTTCGGGTTGAAGTTAATGGTCCCTATTTGCTTCTCTATACGTGAAAGACCCAGAGTGTTTTGAAATGCCTCAGCTGCAGCTGTAAGCCAGTCTGGCCTACATAACGTGCTGGCAGTCGCGCACACAAAGAATAGGAATACAATAATCTTGAGGACCTCAAATGAGCCGGTAAAATATCTTTCATTCGGAAAAAACTATTCATTTTAAATTCATTGACAAGAATAAAAATAATTTTATAAGATGGAAAAACTTTAGAAATTGATTTGGAATGTTTTTAACGAGCTTTCGGAGTGTTGGACCGACAGTAAGGAATTTTAGATAAACTGATTTGCAATGAAATGAATCCCATCTGCTGTTTTAGGGGCGAAAAAGTTTCCCGACAGAATTTTTAACAAGTGTCTTAAAATAGTTCCTCTGGAAATAAGTGATTTAGCAAACTCGAGGTTAAAAATTGAACGTTCTTTATGAAAAATACCCCAGGATGTTGAAAGTTTGTAAGCTCTAAAAATTCGGCATGACAGTCCAGATAACTTGTTGGCGCTCAGAGGAAAGAAGCTGAAAAAATTGGTACCCAAGCATATGTTGTGGAGGCTTTCTATAGATGGAAGTAGAAAAGCCACTTACTGTACGGTGCACTCTGACAATCTAAAAAGGGCAATGAGTTCTCCTTCCTCCTCCTCCATACTAAACCTAAATATTCTGATGTTGAATGTTAAGGTAGTCTAAAAATTGTAAGGCATGACTTTTGTTCTCTAAAAATCAAAAAACAATCATCAACATACCTTCTATAGAGTAATGGCTTAAAATCTGAGGGCAGTTCTCCAAACCAAAGATCTCTCAGGTAGCACAAAAACTGCATTGGCAAAAGTTGGGGTCAAGTGGTTGACCCATTGCCATACCATCTATTGGTTTGTAAAGTTGGTTTTTAAAAGGAAAAAAGTTATCATAGTGGCAAGCTCCAAGAATTCGAAAAATGATTTCCTATTGAGATACTGAACCCTATGTCAGTTGACGGAAAAAGTCCATTGGTTATTATATTGCGAGTCTCTCATTAACAGGTATGTTTGTGAACAATGATTCTACATCAAAGCTGATCCATAAGCGCCACTCCATGGACAATGAAGAAATAAGACACCGAAAATTGGAACAAGAGTCTTTGAGAGATAACATTTCACTACATGTAAGGGCTGTAATAAATGGCTAAGCAGAATTTGGATAGCTTGATAAGTGGGAGAATTAATGGCTGAAAAGAATCGCCTCTAAAGGAAGGCCTTTGTTTATGGATTTTGGGCAATCCATATAGAAGGCCTGGCACTGCACCTGAAGTAATCTTCGAAAAAAAATCTACTTTAACCTATTTTTTTAAAACTTGGAATCATACGGACTTCATGATCTTCAATTCTTAAAATATGTGTGAGAATGTTACCTGGTAAAAGCTGAAAATTAGTTGCTCAATCCATATATTAAGCAGAAGTTCTGGACATAAGTTACTTTCTATCCAAATAACGACTCCCTTGTCCTTTTATCAGGCGATCAAATCAACTTATGATCATCATTCTTGCAGGCCTTTAGCAATTTAAAATCGCGCAAAGAGTAACCATGAGAAATATTCTTTCCGTTGAACACATAAAAATATTTTTTGGACAATCTTCAGACATCCCCTAGGCATACTCGATAAAATCAACCAACTGTTGAAATTTGCTAAGCTGGTGAAGGCACTTTCAATGATAGAAATATTTATAAAATCAAGGTTTAAAATATGAAGACAAAAATCCAAACCAAAGATAAAATTCTCTTCAGATTTCAGAAAGGCCTTTGCTGACTGTAATTGAACAGTCACGTCGAATCCTTCCCTCATGAATCAGTTTCACTTACAAAGGTCCCATCTAGCTTAGTTTTATTGTTTTGTCCTGTTCCCAAAGTGCAGGAGCGAATAAAGTGATCCAAATTTCTGTTGCCAATTTATACAGGCCATTAACAACTGTAATGGAATTTCTCTTTAAGATTCTTAGGTGTGACTATATGAAGCGTATTCAAGTTGTGTCGTGAAATCCTTGAGCGGACTTTCTTTAGCACATCGGTGAGTAACGTATGGTTAATGAGGACAGACATTTGCGGCTAGCTGATGCAGATGATCGAGTGAGCGGATCAGAGCATCTCACACATTGTTGAGCGGCTCACCTGCAAACATTAACTGTATAAATGAGACTCGCAATTCAATAACCAATGGACTTTTCCGTCAACTGAACATAGGGTTAGTAATCTCAATAGGAATCAATTTTCGAAATTCTTGGAACTCGCCACCGATGATACACTTTTCCTCTTTGATGGTCAGCTTTATAAGCAGATATAGATGGTATGGCAATGGGCTCACCACTTGGTCCCACCTTTGCCAATTGCATTTTTGTGCTGACCAATGAGGAACGATCTTTTGGTTGGAGAACTGCCCCTCAGATTTTAAGCCATTACTCTATAGAAGGTATGTTGATGATTGTTTTTTGATTTTTAGAGAACAAAGTCATGCTTTACAATTTTTAGACTACCTTAACATTCAACATCAGAATATTAGGTTTAGTATGGAGGAGGAGAATGAGAACTCATTGCCTTTTTAGATGTCAGAGTGCACGTTACAGTGGTGGGCCCTTTTCTACTTACATCTATACAAAAGCCTACCACAACTATCTTGGTACCTATAATTTTTTGTCAGCTTCTTCGCTCTGAGTGCCAAGTTGTCTGGACGTCTATGTCCGAGGCATTTTTAGAGGCTTACGAACTTTCAATCATCCTTGGGGTTAAAGAGTTTTTCGATAAAGAAGTTGCAAGTTTTTAACTCAGTTTGCTTAATCATATTGTTTATTTTCCAGAGGAAGACTATTTTAATAGATCATTAGTTAACTTAAAAATTCTTGGAGACTTTTTTGTCCGGCCCTATGGTAGACATTCACAGCATTGGAATTTCATTCATTCGCAAGTAGTTTTCTAAAAGTTTCTTACTTCGTCCGAACACCTCTGAAGCTCTGGGTTAAATAACGATTTCAATATATTAAGTGTTCTAGTATTAAGTGGTTTTTTTCTCCAATCTATAGGTAAGATTATTAGTTGATAATCTTGTCAATGATCTTTTAAAATGCAATATGTTTGTTCAGTAATGAATTATATTTTACCTGGGCTCATGTTGAGGTTCCTGCAGTTATTTAATTTCCTGACTTCTTGTCGGTTCTGCCAAGCCCGTTATGTGAGGTCCAGACTGGCTTGACATGCGAAATAACTAGCTGAGCGATTTCAATACATCTGGGTCTTGTCATAGAAGAAACAAATAGACCTATTAACTTCACTCCGAAAACTCTGCCATCCAGAGACCGCATCTTACAGAGAGCCATCATTGTGACATGCCTCAAAGGAATATGCTTCAAAGGTGTTGTGCTTCAGGCGTCAGTTTTAAAACTTCTTGAACGCATCGGATTCTCTAGAGCCTTGTTTATACTTAGGTAACAAAGCCGGCCAACTAACTGCAGATGGCTCCTCAATTAAATTATTTTCGTTTTAATTATTTTTTAATTTAGTTTATTTATTTTTTTTAATAATCCTGTTTTAATCACTGTGGCGTAATTAGTTTTTATATAACTCTAACTTGCCAAATGTATATTTTATTTATTGTTTTTAAGAATGTACCCAACCAACCAATTCTTCTATCTATATAAGCCAGTTGTTTTTTGCTTAATGTTTTGTACATTCTTCCCATGACTGTCAACTAAACAGGTAATATAATATCGGTTTATTGTTTTATTATATAAGTTTCTGATTTAATTGTTTTATATTTTTTTATGATTTTTGTTCTTTATTACTGTGGATATTATTATTATTATATTTTATTATCTTTTTTATATTATTATTATCATTCATTATTATTATTATTTATTCTTATTATCTTTATTGATTGAATTATTGGTATTATTATTAATTATTGGTATTATTATAATTATTTTGTTATTGTTATTATTATTATTATTATCTATTATTATTAATGTATTATTATTATTATTATTATTATTATTATTATTATTATTATTATTATATATTTATTGATTATTATTAAATTTAATTTTTAACTTTCATAATATTATGTAATTTTTAATTTATGTTTTATGCTGATGATAGGGTTCTGGATAAACTCGGATAACGTCCTAATTAAATGATATAAAAGCTTCTGTTCGTCTTTTTATTTCTTATAAAGGTTTGAGGTTCCCTAAGAACTAAGTCTATTGGAACTCTTATTATATATATAATATATATATACATATATATAATATATATTATTTATATATAATATATATAATACTGAATCATATCATATATATATATATATATATAAATATATGATATATATATATATAATATATATATAATATATATAATATTATAAATACTTATATTATATATATTATATATATATATATATATATATATATTATATATATAATATATATATATATAATATATATGATATATACTATATATATAATATATATATATATATATATATATATTATATAATAGTATATATATAATATATATATATATATATATATATAATATATAATATATATATATATATATATATATTATGAATTATATATATATCTAATATAAAATATTATATATAAATATATATATATGATATATATATATATCATGTTTTGTCTTACTCGTATCGGGCTAAAATTTGGAAGTGAGCTATATGGTGACGTAATCTCGTCGTACCCCTTGGCGTTCCCCGTAAAGAGCGACGTGCCCCCCCCAAAAAATGAAATGTTCGTAGAAGGCTGAAATTTGGAGTAGCGGATTTCGGAGTCGGGATTTCTGAAAGAGTCGTATCCGGAATCAGAAGGATTAGCCCTCGGCGCACGGTGCTGTCCGGTGCGGTGCCTAGTTAGTAAACTATTTGTGTAATGATACAATATTTGCATCTTTATAATATATGTTATCGGACCCGTAGATCTCGAATAGGAGGGTTTCAAGATCGTGAGGGGTGTCGGGGACCAAAATAACCTGAAAATCGGTGTTCGACCAAACGTATGCCAAACTCTAAATTTATATATTATATAATATTATAATTATATATATATTATACTATAATAATATATATATTATGATTATAGATATATATACTATATAATATATTATATATATATATAATATATATAGTATATATAATATATGTATATATCTATATATACTACGTATATATGATATTATATAGCGATATATATATAAAAATATTATGTGTCGAAAAAATATATATATACTATATATTTATATATATATATATATATATATATAATATATTATATATATTATATATTATACACCTTGTTATATATATATACTTATATATATATATATATATATATATATATATATATATATAGTGGGGACTCACTGATGAAGGAAGACCGCATCTCATTTTTGCCTTCCGATTTTAACCAGCCGAAAAAGACACTTTTTGACTTATTCAAACTATGGCCAAATTGGATGGAAAAGATTTTAGAAAAAAATTCTGAGAAATTTTCAAGCTCAAATGAACGGTCTTACGAGCACAGATGTTTAGCCACGCCAAGTCGTTCAATAAATACTTCTCATTTTGTAAGATCTCAAAATTTTGAATTTTTGAAAACTGAAGAAGGGAAAGAATACAAGAAAATTTTTACTTATTATAACGTAAGTTAACATTTTTATTATATATTTTTATTTTAACTTTAGCTTAAAAAGTTTTAATAGTTGTTTTTAAACTTTTAAATTATGGTTGAATGAAATTTCAAAGAAAGGAAGAAAGAAATTAATTTATTTTTAAATGAAATGTTTCCCCAGTATCATTTAAATGTCTTTTCTTAATTTTCTTGCATTTTTTTTTAATGTTAATTAAATAAAATACTTAAAAAATGTAAGACAATGAAATTATTTTTGTTTTATTATTATTATTATTATTATTATTATTATTATTATTATTATTATTATTATTATTATTATTATTATTATTATTATTATTATTATTATTATTATTATAATTATAATTATAATTATAATTATAATTATAATTATAATTATAATTATATTAATATTATAATTATAATTATAATTATAATTATAATTATAATTATATTATAATTATAATTATAATTTAATTATGAACTTATAATTATAATTATAATTATAATTATTGTGTGTGTGTGTGTGTGTGTGTGTGTGTATGTGTGTGTCCCTTATTATTATTATTATTATTATTATTATTATTATTATTATTATTATTATTATTAATAAATAAAATACTTAAAAAAAGGAGGACAATGAAATTATTATTATTATTATTATTATTATTATTATTATTATTATTATTATTATTATTATTATTATTATATTATTATTATTATTATTATTATTATTATTATTATTATTATTATTATTATTATTATTATTATTATTATTATTATTATTATTATTATTATTATTTTTCGGCGTTTGAAAGCGTGTAATTCAAAGGAAATTTGGAAAATAGATGAAAGGAGTGTGTTCCAAACTTCACCAGTGAAGTACGTGTAAGATTGAGCATAGCGGTTAAGTCTGGGGTTAGAGAGTTAGGCAGAGAAAAAATGAGACTATGTGGAATGCCACATCGCAGGAGTTCTCCCCAAATGAGGAGGTTCTCGACTTGAGAGTTCAAAAGAGAAGTGTCCGCTGAAATAGCAATAGTAGAAGGTGGGTGAGACAACCATTCGACGTCTAAAAAGAGATTGGAGAGAGAGTTTGTAAGAGTAGAGAAGAGAGTTAGTCAGAGTAGGAGAGAATTTGTAGGAGTATAGGAGAGAGAGTTTGTAAGAGTAGGAGAGAGTTTGTAAAAGTAGGAGAGAGTTTGTAAGAGTAGGAGAGAGTTTGTAAGAGTAGGAGAGTTTGTAAGAGTAGGAGAGAGTTAGTAAGAGTAGGTGAGAGTTTGTAAGAGTAGGAGAGAGAGTTTGTAAGAGTAGGAAGAGTTTGTAAGAGTAGGAGAGAGTTAGTAAGAGTAGGAGAGAGTTTGTAAGAGTAGGAGAGAGTTTGTAAGAGTAGGAGAGAGTTTGTAAGAGTATGAGAGAGTTTGTAAGAGTCAGAGAGAGTTTGTAAGAGTAGGAGAGAGTTGGCAAGAGTAAGAGAGAGTTAGCAAGAGTAAAAGAGAGTTTGAAAGAGTAAGAGAGAGTTTGTAAGAGTAGGCGATAGTTTGTAAAAGTAGGAGAGAGTTTGTAGGAATATGAGAGAGTTTGTAAGAGTAGGAGAGAGTGTGTAAAAGTAGGAGAGAGTTTGTAAGAGTAGGAGAGAGTTTGTAAGAGTAGGAGAGAGTTTGTAAGAATGGGAGAAAGTTTGTAATAGTATGAGAGTGTTAGTAAGAGTAGTAGAGAGTTAGTAAGAGTAGAATAGAGTTAGTAAGAGTAGGAGAGAGTTTGTAAGAGTATGAGAGAGTTTGTAATAGTAGGAGGAGGTCCTCGACTTGAGAGTTCAAAAGAGAAGTGTCCGTTGAAATAGCAATAGTAGAAGGTGGGTGAGGCAACAATTCGTCGTCTAAAAAGAGATTGGAGAGAGAGTTTGTAAGAGTATAAGAGAGTTAGTAAGAGTAGGAGAAAATTTCTAGGAGTATAGGGGAGAGTTTGTAAGAATGGGAGAGAGTTTATAAGAGTAGGAAAGAGTTTGTAAGAGTAGGAGAGAGTTTGTGAGAGTAGGAGAGTTTATAAGAGTAGGAGAGAGTTAGTAAAAGTAAGAGAGAGTTAGTAAGAGTAGGAGAGAGTTTGTAAGAGTATGAGAGAGTTTGTAAGAGTTGGAGAGAGTTTGTAAGAGTAGGAGAGAGTTAGCAAGAGTAAGAGAGAGTTAGCAAGAGTAGGAGAGAGTTTGTAAGAGTAGGCGAGAGTTTGTAAGAGTAGGAGAGAGTTTGTAGGAATATGAGAGAGTTTGTAAGAGTAGGAGAGAGTGTGTAAAAGTAGGAGAGAGTTTGTAAGAGTAGGAGAGAGTTTGTAAAAGTAGGAGAGAGTTTGTAAGAGTAGGAGAGAGTTTGCAAGAGTGGGAGAAAGTTTGTAATGGTATGAGAGTGTTAGTAAGAGTAGTAGAAAGTTAGTAAGAGTAGGAGAG
>JABUQX010023518.1:5000-7500 GCA_015478945.1 Trachelipus rathkii
TGGGGGCTTTACAGCCATCCTGGAGGCTTCAAAGGTAAGAGGCGTCGGGACTTTCCTCTCAGAGTCGCTTCGTTGAATTCTTTTTCCTTTGAAAGCTAAGTAATAAAAAACGTATTCATGCTGAAATCTCATTTCTTCAGGACCTTAATAGGCTCTGTTGTTGAAGGACTTGGTATATTGTTGCAATATTTCGGCCTCCGAACTCGAGGCATCTTCAGGCAGAATAAATTAATTTGTTGGAAACGGCGATGAATGAATATTTTGTTAATAGTTCCACAATGATTTTTCTTCTGGAGAAGTTTAGATGAAGTATTTTCTGTTTTGTCTTTTTATAGAACTTTTTTGACACATTTGTGAAGTTACTTTGTATGTTAAATTTAAATTTTTTTTGGCTATTTAAATCGGTTTTATTATATTGCAAATGAACTATTAACAAAAAATTCAGGATTCGGGAGGTTCCAAAACAAATTAATTTCGTTTTCTGAATACTTTTCTTCTTAGCTTTCAAAGGAAAAAGTCTTCAACAAAGCTCTGAGAGGTAAGTATTATTCTCTTACCTTTGAACCTCCAGGATGGCTGTAAGCCCCCTACTTTAGAGTTTTTCGGACTTATGGACACCCTTTCTGAGAAGTGGACATGATTTTTCTTCTGGAGAAGTTTAGATGAAGTATTTTCTGTTTTGTCTTTTTATAGAACTTTTTTGACACATTTGTGAAGTTACTTTGTATGTTAAATTTAAAATTTTTTGGCTATTAAATCGTTTTATTATATTGTGGAACTATTAACAAAATATTATTATTATTATTATTGCTCTTTAGATTAGATTAGATTATTTATTAATTAGGGTGGTGGCTTCTGTTGAGGTCCCTTGTCACTGCGACCCGATGGAATCTTTTGTGACAGCCCTTATCTATTAAAATTCCTGGTTCAGCCCTATTTTTTGCGGAAGCCTCAGGATTGTTCCAGGAGATGAGATTTTGATATCGCAAAGCTTCACTGTGTCCTTCTGCCAACACCAATATCTTTGCCAGCTTAGAGCTTCGCAATTACATAGAATGTGTTCTGTCGTTTCTACTGCTTCAAGGCAGTAGCGGCATGAAACGCATTCAAATTTTCCCATTTTTTAACGTGATATCTGACTGGTCCATGCCCAGTCAGAAGTCTGGTCAAAAGTCTAATGTCAAATCTACTCAGAGCAAGCATTTCTTTTGCCTTTCTCGGAGAGGAATCAATCAAACGTTTGGCTTGTCTGAGACCAGGGATGCTTGTCCAATAAGTGTTTATGGATCTATATTCCCATTGTGTTAGAAATTCTTTTGTGTGGCCTTTAGGACGTCCACAGAAAGGTTCCGGACCACAGGAGGTGGTCTTGGCTCCTTCCTTAGCGAGGCGATCTGCCTCTTCATTGCCTGGTACACCTTGGTGCCCTGGCACCCACAACAGATTAACTCTGTTGTGTTGAGCCAGTTGCTGTAGGATACATTGGCATTCCCAAACCAATTTGGAATTATTATTATTACTTAGGTTATTCTTTCAACCACCCTTAATAACTGAAGATATTCTATTCTTTCTTCTTTCTTCTCTCTTATTTTCTCTTTGCCCCAAGACTGGCGGTAAGGTGCGGTTCATGCATCGGAAAAGAAAAGCATAGAAGAATATGACAAAAGTCGAAAGGAAGCCCAGCCCTACCGCCCCCTCTGTACCATTATATATATATATATTCGTCGCAGTCAGAAAACCACCCTAGAGCTTCAATGGACCGCCACGGACATTCACGTATTGGTAAAATCGTCAATGTAAGCGGTAAGCGGTCATCCCTTGGCCGCAGGTGGGGGGGGGGCCCCCAAAAAAAACCAAACCCCCATGCCCCCATACAAAACCCCCCCAATCCACTCCTATTATGCACCTTTATTCTCGCCTCTGCCAAACTTACGTTCTCTCCTTCAGACATCGTTTCGCCGACTCCAATCCACTTCTCTTCGCGTCTCCAGCCGGTCGCACGTTTCCCAACACACTCACCACTATACATCCGCTTAACCAACGAACTATCATCCATCCTTCCTACATGACCAAACCATCCTCAACATACTTTCATTTATTCTCCATTTACCCCTTTCTTCACCCACACAACACTCTATACCTTCATTTCTCATTTATTCAAGTCTTCTCACACCTTAGCAGACCCCTAAGATTGTCCATCTGAACACATTGAACTTAGATCTATACTTTTTATTCCAGACCAAGTTCACTACTATACAATAACACAGGTAACAACATTACCTCATGTTAAGACCCTAGCGCAGTCAAGACTTAGTCCCTTTACATTCGCCATAAACGATTTAATTGCACCAGCAACTTCCCTTTCATTCACAACTTTCCTACTTACAATCCTGCATTCATCCGTTCCTTTCTCATCCAACACATACCCTAAATATTAAAACTCAGACACTTTGTCCAGCTGCTCACCATCTAACATAACTTCACACACTGAGGACTGTCC